>CAJPIZ010001031.1:0-18974 GCA_905368565.1 Medioppia subpectinata | reverse complement strand
AACTATATGAATACACATTTGTTTGCTAAACAAGAATTGAAGAATTTTGAGGGTTTGCTGTTTACTGTTAACCAAAATAGAGTTAACAGTAATAACAGTAAATATTATAAGTTTTACATTCATTTGTCTCACAAATCATCTCTATTTGAGCTCATATACAATGACATACATGGAGTTAAATGAATATAATTGCACATGGACCATGGTGCTTTCCTTTACATACCTATCATTTAAACCGTATAACTCTGTAATACAGAGTTTGTGTCAATTATTTGACTATTATTTCCTTTAAGGAATTTCCTTATATTTATTTATTAATTAAATTTAATTATTAGTCTATAGTTATAGTTATAATCAATTAATTGCATATAAAAACAAGCATTTTTAATTTAATATAGAATTCATTGTAACTCTTATTTAATATTAAAATTTAATTTTATAAAAATACAAAATTGTCGTAATTTTGTGCCATATTTAATGAACTTTTGATGAAAACTTTAATTAAATGATAATTCCTTATAAAAATAGTTTGCATTCAATATTGAGATATAAATCACGAATAAGTGGTGAATATAATAGTATCCCATAGAAGTTATGTATGACATAACTGTACTGTCATTGCAATACAATTGACAACATTTTCGAAAACATTCAAAACTTGACAAAACTTTTTCAACAAAATATTAGAATATTTCAGATTTGAAATATTAATATTAATTTTGGAAATCATTAAAGTTTATAAGAGATAAACCAATTGTTAGTCATATTTAAAGTGTTATGAAATAACGGATTGATTGACACAATCATTGGTTTAGTGCAGCAATTAATGAGTGACTAAAGTTGAGTGTCATTCGTAGCCTATAGGGAGTGAATGGTCTAAAATGGGGTCACTATTGGGTATTGAGTGAGTAATGAGTGAATGGTTTGATTGAAACATATGTTAATTGTATGGAGAAATGGATTGACTAACGGTTCCAATAAAGCACTCCAAGTGTTACTCAGAGGTCAGTTCGAGTCATTCACTCTAAGCGCACAGTTGTTGCCCGTATTGGCCTCTATTGGCCTGTATTTCGGTCCCAAAAAGTGTTCAACTTTTCGACACAAATGAACGCAGAGTTCAGAATGAGTTCAACTGTTTTCATGGATTTAGTGTACATTTAGTGTAGGACTCGTTGCGCACCGAATGGAGTGAATGATAGAGTAATGCAGTGTAAGAGTGAAGCAATGTATGCAATGTATGGCTGCGGGCAATGACCTGACGGCCCGTGACGTCACTTTGACCCGCCCTTCGTGTGCGACTCAATGCTATTGGGGGTCAATGAGAGGTACAGTGTATGCAATAGCCTGTGCTATGGCTTATGCTATAGCCTATAGGTTAGGTTAGGTTGGGTTGAGTCGAGTCGAGTCCACACCATATTCTCATAGACTCTATGCCATAGACTATGCAGTGATTCAAACATTCAAACCATTGAAACCATACAAACAGTGAATCCATTACTCAATACATACTATGCTATGAAATGCGTCGCACTTTCTGACGAACCAGACCTCCATTTTTGGCACCACTTGTGCCCACACTTACACCCATTTGGACACCGATTGACCGCAATGTTAGTGTCTTTGAGCCCAACACCACTTCCACACGAAGAACAGGTCACTCATCGCGAGCACAACACCACAGCTTTCGTCAACCAAAACAACGCTCCCATCGGAAAGGGATCTCTCATTATTGCCAAACACTGGTATGTCTTGCCATTGATTGCTGCGAAGAATGTATTGACTCATTCATTGTTTGGTAGCCTTTCGTGGGTCACAGACGAGGGACAGGGCTTCACATTGCAGTACCCGATGATAGCACTGCACGCCATCTCCAGAGACTTAACCAACTTTGGCGACGAGTGTCTGTATCTTATGGTCGAAGACGAGGACAACAACAGCGACACCGAATCGGGTCAGTCCTCACTCTCTCTCACCACTAATTGTCTCTCATATAAGCTTTGGTTAACTGAATACTGAGTGTAATGTAAACTAAGTGTGAATTAGTGTTAGTATTGAAATGATTGCTATAATTATGTAAATGTATTGAATTGTGGTTTTGATGGGGAAATAATGCAGAAGGACTTGATTTAGGATTCATAACACATTTAAAGCCCAATAATAATCCTGTATTGAAATGATGTATAATCTGTTGTCTAATGAAATATTTTCTCTCTTTTGATGCACTCATTGAATGACTGAATGACTGGTCAATAGTTAATACCTAACGATTGCACAACCATTTCGTGTCAATTCTCGTGAACACAAACTCTAATACAAAGTGTGTATGAATTGATCGCTCCGTCGATGCCTTCTGTCTTATTTCTCGACCAAAAACTGAGTGTAACTGTCATTAGTTGTGACTATTATTGCGATTGCAATCGTATATCAATTGATACCATATGTGGTTAAGAAACGCAGACAACACTTCTTCGCACGATTTCAAGTCGTTATTACATTTAACAAAGAGTTCACTTTTGAACGGCTCGACCAATGCTGTGATGACTTCCAAACTCCAATACCTGATGCACAACAATATGGTTAACAAACTGCCAGAACGTGACACTTGTGCCGCAAATGTGAGCATTAAGTGCGAACCCGACAGTCCCTCCAGTGGTGGTGACAACAGTGCCGGTGACGACCCCGAGACTGAGTTCATTAGTGTCCCCACATCTCCCGGTGCTATCGTTGCCATGGGTTTAGATTACGACAACTCCGCCGACAATACGGGCTCCGAATGGATCGGCAGGAGTCCGGACGAGGCGGACAACAACGACGACTCACTCCCTCCCACTTCGAGCGCCAGAATTTCCTTCTCTAACGTAAACCTAAACTCTTCGGCACTTTTGAATCCTTCCGTCGAGAAGAAGACGATTGAGTTTTGTGTTGTTTGTGGGGATAAGGCGTCGGGTCGTCATTACGGCGCCATATCTTGTGAGGGATGTAAGGGTTTCTTCAAACGCAGTGTTAGAAAACAACTCAATTATGTCTGTCGTGCGAACCAAGACTGCGAAGTGACTAAACATCACCGAAATAGGTGTCAGTTCTGTCGGCTTCAGAAGTGTCTGCAAATGGGAATGAGAGCCGATCACTGCCAACCAGAACGCAAACCCCTCGCACTGGAGGGCAGTTCTGCCAGTGCTATACAAGCAGTGATAGCCGCGGCCACCAACTCAGCCCAGATATTGCCTTCTCGTTCCTATACGACCACAAACACCACGTGTTCGCCATCTCAGCGACACATCCTTCCCAGAGGGGGCTCTTCTGCCGAAATGGCGGCGATGTTTGACAGCCAGACGGCCTTATCTATGATGGAGGCCACAGCCAGTGGCGCCAACTCTGGCCACTCGCCCCACACCAGCAAAGCTAACGGAGACTTAAGCACTTTGGCTAACGTTGTCTCAAACCTAATGGCACTGAAACAGGTGGCCGTCGCCGCCATCAGTGCCAACTCATGTAGTGATAGAACAGATATAAGTAAATTAGTTGAAACTACCGGTGCTAACAGTGAAAGTTGCAAAGAAGCCAACACTTCTGCTGACCGACAAAACCTGATGATATCAAAAGCGGCTTTCGATATAATGGCCAAAATAGCTTCGGGTTCTAAATCGAGTTCAGAACAAACGGCTTTCCTTTTCGGTGCAATCGATGCCGTCTGCGGACAAAACAACGAAAACGAGGACCTCTTTGAAATGGACGGACCCATCCTTACTGACCAACACTTCGTGTTTAATCTCACGCCTCCCATCGCCGGCGCTTCCTTTCTCTCATTGCAATACATCTGTGAGTCGGCCTCTCGGCTACTCTTCCTGTCTGTCCATTGGGCGCAATCCATACCAGCGTTTCAGTTGATGTCTATTGATGTACAGACCTCTCTGGTCAGAGGCTGTTGGTGTCAACTCTTCGTCTTAGGTTTGGCTCAAACCTCACAAGTCATGTCTTTGGCTACCATTTTATCTGCAATTATCACTCATTTGCAAACCACTCTACGAGAGGACAAGTTATCGTTGCAAAGGGTTAAGGGAGTGACTGATCATATCTGTAAACTCCAAGACTTTGTCAATTCATTTCAAAAGCTAGAAGTGGACGAAAGAGAGTACGCGTACCTCAAAGCTATCGTACTGTTCAGTCCCGAGAACACAGGCATTGGTCTTATGATGAATTGCAGGCAAATTGATAAGTTTCAGGAGAAGACGGTTCGCGAACTCAGACATTACATCACAGAAACGAGTTGTTCGGCCGACGAGGCCAGCGATCGCTTCTCCAAACTTATCCTAAGACTCCTTCCGCTCCGCTCTTTACTGCCGAACATCACTGAAGAGCTATTCTTCTCGGGTTTGATCGGAAGCGTCCAAATCGATAGTATTATACCATACATACTAAAGATGGATCCAAACGACTTCAACGCTGAGTTCATGTCCTCCAGAGTGAAGACATCGGAGACATCGCCTCCCCCTTCGTCTTCTAAATTTCAATAACTGATGTCTCGTTTCACGACATTTATTATCACAACATTTTCTAATCATTGTTTCACATATTGTTTTGTTTTGCATTTTTTAGGTTTAATTTTTAAATCATTTTATTAATCAAAGCTTAAAATCATAAATATATAGTTTTTTGATTACATTTTAAGTCATTAAATGAAAAACGTTTTATTATATCTTATATTAAATTAAAATTATATAAAATGTATTAATATTAGAGTTGATATAAAATATTAGTTATTTTTAGGTCCGAATACTAATTGTGTACAAAAAAGTTGATAAATCTTTAATTATTTAAAATTGATTTTTGTTGAGAATTTACTACTAATTTCTATCAAAATAAATAAAATTATTTTAACAGTTAATTACATTAATATGATTTGTATCACACATTCGTTCAGTTGATGGCAACGATTCGCGTAATAATGAGATCCGTTTCGTTCCCGACGACAAAACCCATTTGGAGGCTATGTATAAAGCAATGTCTGAATGTCAAGCATTACATCCCGACCCCAACGAGTCCTTCAGCGACGACAACGACGACGACGACGACAATGACATACCATTGAATGCTAACGTCTACGATGTGGCCGCCGCTGAAGACTCGCGAGGTTTGCCACACAATCTGGTGGACGACAACTTCGAGAACGGCAACAGTCAAGACGAAGAACCCATGGAAGTGATGGGACAGTTCGATGACGCAGAACACGATCTTTAACCATGTCTTCAGCTCATTATCGATTCCTATATTAATTTTTCAATTTAATTAAACAATAATTCAATTCTAAATCATTATTATTTCAATTTATAAGTTTTTGATCAAAAATATCTTTCGATTAAGTTTTCGTTTAATAAAATTACTTTTGAATACAGTTTTATAAGTTATGTCTCACTTGAGTTGCCAACAATTTGAGCGCACCCGACCCAACCCGACCGGACGTGATGTGACCTGATTACATGTAATAGATGACATAATTGACCTTAATACAATCTACAATACATTTGAAACACTAAAAAGTTATCTAAAAAGTTAGTGAATGAGACTCTCATTGAGAGCGCAGTCGCTATCGTTTGTAAACACGATATCAACACAAATATTGAATACATTTGATATTTGCTCCCAAAAAGAGTCCACTCTTTGTCCGCTAATTATGTCGAAAATGAGTTCTTCGGCGAAGTATTTATACCGTCGAAGGCGTCAACTGTACGACCAAATGATTCGAGTGAACCATTCGGGAGAGTTGGCCGCAGACCGCATATATTGGGGCCAAATGTTGGTCCTGAAGAACGATCCCAAACACTGTCCAGTGATCCAAGAGATGTGGGATCAGGAGAAACACCATTTGTCACAATTTGAGAAACTAGTTGTCAAACATCGGGTCAGCAAAAGCCTGTTTGAGCCGCTGTGGAGTGTTTGTGGGCTCGCGTTGGGCGCCACCACCGCCGCGATGGGTCCTCAGGCGGCGATGGCCTGCACTGTGGCCGTAGAGGACGTGATCGCCAAACACTACGACAACCAATTGAGACAATTAATAGACGACGACTTAGAAGAACACAAACAACTCATCGAAACAATCAAACAATTCAGAGACGAAGAGCAACACCATTACGACACCGGCATTGAGTTCGGGGCACAAAATGCTTTCGCTTTCAAACTCATGTATACAGTCATCTCAAACGGCTGTCGACTCGCCATTAAAATAGCAGAAAAGATATAAGTGTTTTGTCTTTAAATTCATTATCATTTGAAAGATTAAATAATTGAGTTTTTTAGATACATATCTAACTTTAGTAATAAAGTGTATATAACTTGTTATCATTAGATTCAGTGATGAATCGATAGTTTTGTACTTTAATTATTGCAATTAAAATACTATTTAAACAAATCAAAAATACAAAGATTTCAAAATATTTATAAATTTGATTAAATAACGAGTTTTTTGGGTGCTTTCGGAGAGAGATATACGCGAACGGGTTTACAAATATCTATAACGAGACTGTCTTCAGATTTGGCGCCTTTAATACCACTTCCTTTAGTTGTGGATGAAATCCATGTCTGAGTTGCCGTTAATGTTGTGGAAGTGGTGTCTCGAAAGTCGAGCATAAGTCCGATCTCGACGGGACACGACTCCACCCAAACTCCATGCGACAAATAGACAGTTGTATACAATCGGTATTTGCATACATTTGGCTTCTCTGACGATTCAATGAGTCGAAAGTCAGACAATTTGGGCAAAACTACTTGTATTTGTTGATCCGGGTATTGAATCTTATGGATTAAATAGATAGCATTTATTATATAATACCTTAAAATAACAATAAATGGATTGTAAACATACTTTGATTCTTATAGTCCTGATGTCGGTTACATTTTCGATGATCGCATCGAAAGGCAAACCCAATATTAATCCGGCGGTAAATTTGTGAGGACTGTCCGATTTGCCGGTCGGCTCATGGATTGTGGCACAAGTCATGCGCAACCGAACCAAATCATTAAACGTCTTATCGTTTAACATAATGTCCTTTAAATTAATTCAAACAAAATATTAAAAACTTGTCATCAAATAGAATCAAAGTTCACACCATATCTGATATTAAAGATATGGATGGCGACAGAAATAGTGGTTTCAAAACACGAGCAACGGTTCCTGGTTTTGGTTCATCTAATAAATTGATTTCTTTAATCATTTTAACGATCAATGAATCGGCGGTTAAATTGTTGTCAAACAATAGTTTCTCTAAATATTCCAATTCAGATATGAATGCATCACACAATGCAAGTGCCGATGCATTGCTTCCGTGGATTATAGCAATCAATTGTAGTGCCATTGCTTTCAGTCGTGTCTCTTGTATGCAAACCAATTGAATGGGATGTAAGCCATGGAAACGGTTTACCAACGAAAATGTCGTGTTTAACAACTAATTAACAGCAAATTAAACATAAAAGTATATCAATTCATAATTTAATGTTTACGTTAAAATACCTGTTGTATTGACGCCCGAAATGAACTCGACTGTAGAGCTGACAATAGAAAAGTGTTGATCCAATTGGTGTTCGACAGTATCTGTTGATAATTATATAACGATAATAAAGACACTGTAATACCAGATGTTAACAACACTTACCCGTCTTAATGACATCTGACACTGAAGGTAAGCGCACAAAAACTTGGATGCGGCCAACAGTGATGGCTCTACATCTCCCAAGTGTTGCAAATCCCTATTAAGTTTGTATACTTTTCATTAGTAATTCCTAATTATTGTATAATTACTGACCGAATCGAGTGATTAAGAACTGCTGATTGAATGCGAGTGGAAGGGCTTTCAAGTGACATAACATTGCGAACCCTTTCGAAAATACGTAACAGAAATGAATGCGACCGCAACTGACCGTCGGTCACAATACAAGAGTCGTTCAATTGTAGTGCCATTGCTTTCAGTCGTGTCTCTTGTATGCAAACCAATTGAATGGGATGTAAGCCATGGAAACGGTTTACCAACGAAAATGTCGTGTTTAACAACTAATTAACAGCAAATTAAACAGTAAATCAATCAATAATTTAATGTTTACATTAAAATACCTGTTGTATTGACGCCCGAAATGAACTCGACTGTAGAGCTGACAGTAGAAAAGTGTTGATCCAATTGGTGTTCGACAGTATCTGTTGATAATTATATAACAATAATAAAGACACTGTAATACCAGATGTCAACAACACTTACCCGTCTTAATGACATCTGACACTGAAGGTAAGCGCACAAGAACTTGGATGCGGCCAACAGTGATGGCTCTACATCTCCCAAATGTTGCAAATCCCTATTAAGTTTGTATACTTTTCATTAATAATTCCTAATTATTGTATAATTACTGACCGAATCGAGTGGTTAAGAACTGCTGATTGAATGCGAGTGGAAGGGCTTTCAAGTGACATAACATTGCGAACCCTTTCGAAAATACGTAACAGAAATGAATGCGACCGCAACTGACCGTCGGTCACAATACAAGAGTCGTTTTAAGAACTGCTGATTGAATGCGAGTGGAAGGGCTTTCAAGTGACATAACATTGCGAACCCTTTCGAAAATACGTAACAGAAATGAATGCGACCGCAACTGACCGTCGGTCACAATACAAGAGTCGTTAGCACTCGGATCACAATCGGATGACAACATCTTGAGGCGTGGAACCAATGCTGGATATGTATCTCTCAAATAATAATAATGCCGACGAATATGCTCTTCAAAAAGATCACTCATTGTCGTACATTCTTTGGCCGCATTGAACACCACAATCAGTATCGCAACGTCTGATTCATGTGATAATGACATTATAATTAATGTTGTCATTTAATAACAATTAATAGATCAATGCTTACAACTGTTATCTTCGAGAGAAGTTTCGGGTAAATCAAGGAAGGGATGGATTCCAATTAAATCGGGAACTAATGTTAGTGTCAAATACGGATGGTTTGCTCCCAACTTTTGAAAGCAGTTCCAAATGGAACTCTTGTCCTGTGGATAGCGTTTCAAGTTTTCCAGAAGGTTATCAATACATGTCTTGAGTGCTGCCTTAGAGGAGAGTTTACAGTTGCTTAGCATAGCGTGTAGTGCTTCCCGGATATCAATAGAGAAATCTTCCAAAACCGGTAATATTATGTCAATTTGATCCTCTCTTAGGACTATATTCTCGAGACTTATTTGAGTTAAACATTGAATGGCTTTTAGTCTTATGTCTTCGATTTCGTCATTAAACATATCGACTAAAAAATCGAGAGCTTGTGTCGCAAATGCGGGAAACAGTTGTGCCAATTGACTCAGCGATTCAAGAGTAGCCATTCGTACCTCTGTTCACAAACTCTTCAATTAATAAACAATTCATTTAAGAATCGAAAAATACCAAAGAATTCATCTTCGAGTCCGTGTATGAATGCCCCGCACGCGCCGATGTTCATCAGGTTCACAGTGTCCGGACACAACTCCTCGTGAGGCGCGTCATCCGCCCATTTCTGACCGCTAGACCACTCGCCCGTCTCATAGGTTTCCCGATGCCTTTCGTGCGCCGATTTCTTTTTCTATCAAATAAATACTTTTAATTGTATTCTTTGTAAATACTATCTCATACTTACTCTTAAGTTTGACATTAGTTTCTTGTCTAACGTCTGTTCCAAGAAGTTGGGGCTTATATGAGTGAATTGGCCCTAAAGTTAGACATTATATATTATCAATAAATGTTTAGATATTTATTAACTATATTACAAGAAGTAGTGCCGATTCCGCCCTCACGTTCATTGACGGGTCGCTCATCATTGAACAAACTTTGGCGAACGCGTCGTCCGCTAATCGGATTTGTTCGGCGCCGTCGTTAACACAAACCAAACTATTTATCAATTGTTTATATTTAATGCATATTTAAGTATAATTAACTCATTAAATACCAGTCGCCGTAGTGTTGACTGATAACCAGAAGCAGTTTAATGGCCGTAATTCTGGCGCATTCGTAGTCATCATTGAGTGATTCACAGAACTCGCTGTAAAGACTTATATCTAATTTAACGCCTCTTTCATGAAGTCGTAACTAATGACCAAATAATGCAAATATTATTTAATTGAAATCAAATGCAATTGATTTAAAACTCACAATCGATGACAAAGCTGTGGAGCGAACTCTCGAGTCGTGATAATGACTGAAATCGCGCAACAGTTTAATGATTGCAATGCACTCGACCTGAATGTAACTTAAGTCAGATGTAGTGTCAGTAGTCTTAATACCAATCGGTGCCAAATCTGCTAACAATGAAAGGCATTCATTCTTCACCACATGATTACAACTGGTTTGAAGTAAACGCTTTGCAGTCTTCAAGATATTCAGTTTGTGTTCACAATTAGTCTCAAACTTGAGATCCATTTTATGCAATGTATTGAGAATTTCAGCGATTACTATATGCGAGGACTCGCTCTTCAGCAATGATAACAAGTCATCGATCATTGAATTAATACCAAACAAATCTACCACTGAATCGAAACTAATGATCAACTCTTTGATGGCAGTAATGTATGACATCTTCACAATAGGATCACGACTTTTGTTCATTTTGTGCATCAATTTCTTATAGATCTGTTGGCAATGGTTTGCATCCATTGATTCGCGACTTCCTCTCTGGAAGAGATTGAATAACTCGGAAACGTTGACCGCATCTGAACTCGATTTCAACAATTGGTTGATCTCTTCGACACCACTCGGAGGTTGTGTTGACTCCGAAACATCTTTCTTCGCTTTTTTACTCAAACGGATCTTTCTTTGCTTCGTATGACTCGATTCCTCCTATCATTGAATGGACACAACAATGGCATCAATCACTCCATCACTTCCATCACATGCACACCAATACATACCTGAGTGGATGTCTGTCCGTATTCAGCGAGAGCTCTCTTCTTGAGAAGAGCGGCCATTTTGTGTCCACTGGTTGTCAACGACGGGAAAGTGTGTCAAAGCAATCAAATGAGAAACAGTTGACACAAACGGAGACCAAAACAATACGCAACCAAAACATAGGCTTCAAAACGGTTTCAACACATGTGAACACAACTCAATTGAAACCCCTTTCCTATACTGTATTCACTTCACTGCAAAACTATGACATTTACAGTACAATACTGTATGCTTCGTGTAATGCAGTGAAACCAATAGTTGTGTATTAAAATTGCAAATTGTTTTAAATGAATGAAATATTTATTAAATTTTTAGAATTTGTTGATATAATAGAAAATTAATTTTAATAAAAGTAATAATGATATAAAATAATAACAAATAATTGACTGTATGTTACAAACATGTAATTTACAAATATATGTAATGTTTAAAAATGTGAATCTAATGTCAAAAATATAGAGAAATTGTGCGCAAAATATAATTAACTGAACGATAATATAATTTATGTAATGATAGATCGGTTGTTATCTTCAGCGATGGCCACGGCTTGTAGTAATTTCTCGAAATTATTTTTACTCGAATTAAAATTATTAATTAGGATATGATTGGAATCGATCGCTTCAATTACGTGACACTTGCTTTTGATGGTCTGATTCACCTCTTGCTGTGCCCTTTCATATCGGGCCACGGCTTCGATATTCTGGTGAAGAAATCCTAACCCATATTTACGGCGCGGCGGACATGGCTTTCGGATGTGGAGGTCGTTGTCGGGCAAATCGAAAATCCCTTTACTCGTCAACATTTTCGAGTGCTTTGTCTGCAAATGACGTTTATATGTGTTTCGTGTCTTAAATCTGTCATCAAATCAAATCATGTGTTAAACAAAATAAATATAATCAATAGATTAGTGACTGATATTACTTAATGAAGCAGTCGTTGCATTCATAGGGTGTTTCTCCGGTGTGTCGTCTCATGTGTTCCTTGAAATGTGAGGGATGTCTGAAGTTTCGGCCGCACTCTTCGCACACGAACCGAGATTTGTTCAAATGTATTAACATATGGTAATTGAGACTATGCTGTCGTGTGAACGTCGACTTACACAGCGAGCACTCGAATGGCTTAACCCCCGCATGGCTTCTGTAGTGATATATTAATGTTGTCGGAGATGTGAATGTCTTATCGATACATATCTTACACCGAAACGAACTCTTATCGGTTTGTCCTCTAGTTTTAACTCGAATATCATTAATGTATTGCAAAGCGAGTCGTTTTAATTGCAATGCATTTGTATTGAGTTCGTCGACAACATTATGGCTCACTGTTTGACTCGAGTCTGCGTTAATTTTGGACAATTGGTTGCCAAGAGTTGGACCGATTTCAATGACTTGTGATATGTTTGGCAAAACGGGTTCGTATATGAAAGGGAAGGCCGGCGTTGAGATCACTTTCGTTACGTTTAAACATTTCTTTTTACTGCACAACAAATTATCGTCACTTTTCTCTACAGGAGTTGACTTTACTTTCGGTCCTTCGAGTGAAGTATAGCAATGATCTTCACATCCCTTCCCAATGTCTCTCATATTCTTCTCATTATTTTCGCATTTAATGTCATCCGAAGACAAACAATCACTACTCAAGTCATGATTACATTGAATTTTACATGAATTTTCATCACTTATTTCAGTAATTGATGTGTTTTTCACAATTTTATTGGTTTGCGAAACGGATTTTGCGTTACTCTTCGAGTGACAGTTTCTCCACAATCTGTTGCCATCGTTTAGCCTCTTATTCCTTGCGCTCACAGTCTCTGCCGTGAAGTCGAGCTCAACGTTACGGATGTGATCCAAGAGATGGTCTCTCATGAGAGTACGAGCCCTTTCCTCCACAGCAAAGCTCTCGCACACGAGACCACACTTTTGGGGCATTAAAACACATTTGTATTGAAATATACGCCGGATTTCATCGCAACTCAATTCACTGAAAGACTCGACCAATACTTTGTCCGACAATTTGCGCATTTGGTCCACATTTAAGACATGTTTATTCGCCTGAAAGACAAAACATCGAGTGTTTAGTTATTTTGGCGCATAATTCACAACACATTCAATCACTTCTTCAGCTATAAATGGCTTTAAGAAGTGATTGGCATTTGAATGGTGACAGAGAGAAGACCAACCTTTTTATGGGCTTTGAGTTCCGATTGGTTGTGTTGTTCGGCATTCAATGTCTTGACGGCCACTTCGGCTAACATCCCGAGGAATCGACTCGACTCGTCGTAATTGGTATTCATTTTCTGGTCTTAACTCTAATTCAATTCAAACAATATATTCAATACATATTAAAGAGTCAAATATAAAACACGAGATAATTGTGTCCAATAGTGACAATCATTGTGTGAATGTCTTTGAGTGGTAATCAAGAGGTGAACACCGATTGAGTGATACTTTTGCAGACATTAGGCTATTATGTAATGGAAGAGGGATTGACAGCAATGGACAGAACAGCCACTCATCCAATACTCACCACTCATGAGATCACTCTTTACAACCAATTATCTCGTCATTAGACTCAAAGACAACACATCCCGTGTGTTGTCCATCAAAAGACACATCACTTACCATATGGTGACCAAAACGAGACCACAATTGACAACAATTTTGTAAGTTTTGAAACAAACGCGAAATGCAATCAAAATGTGAACGAATGGCACGTATTGTCACTCTTTATCAACACTCCATAGAGGGCTCTCTCACTCTCTCTCTCCCACTCTCTCCCCTCTCTCTCACTGTCTGTTTCTTGTGTTGACTTTGAATTGTCATCAATTGATCCGTTCATTAGTTGCAAACGCAATGTCAGTGTCTTTGGTGTCGAGTAATGTGTGTTTTGGTGGCAAACAAGAGGTGTATAGCCATGAGAGCCGAGAAGTGAAGTGCAAAATGAGTTTTTCGGTGTATATTCCGCCCAAAGCGACGGACGGCACGAAAGTACCGGTGCTTTACTGGTTGTCTGGGCTCACGTGTACTGAACAGAACTTCATCATTAAGTCAGGCTTTCAAAGGTATGCCTCCGAAGAGGGGGTCGTAGTTGTGGGTCCGGACACCAGTCCGAGGGGTCTTCACATCGATGGCGAAGAAGACGATTATGACTTCGGAACCGGCGCTGGTTTTTATGTGGACGCGACTCAAGACAAGTGGAAAAACAATTATCGCATGTTTTCTTATGTCACTCAAGAGTTGATACCAATTATTGAGCAAAACTTTCCTGTTATAAGTGGCTGTCAATCGATATGTGGCCACAGTATGGGCGGTCACGGGGCCATCGTTTGCGCCCTTAAAAACCCGGGTCTTTACAAATCTGTGTCCGCTTTTTCGCCGATCGCTAATCCATCGAAAGGAAAATGGGGTCAAAAAGCCTTCACTGGATATTTGGGTAACGATCCCAAAGACTGGGAGGAATGGGACTCAACTTATTTGGTCCAGAAATATAACGGACCGCCACTTAATCTCCTCATAGATCAGGTTTTGTTTGCTTTTGTTTTACTAGCTTTTTGTGTCACTTTTTATGTCAACCAATGATTACTACTTTAGGGTTCGGACGACACTTATTTAGCCGAAGACCTGATGGGCAAGAATTTAGTGGATTCGTGTGCTTTGGCTAACGTTCCGGTCATTTACCGATTACAAGAAGGATACGATCACTCCTTCTTCTTTGTGTCCACTTTTATCGGTGAACACATTAGACATCACTCGAAGGCTTTGTACGATTCAATCGCCTAAATATATTTACAATCAAATAAATCAAATTAATAAACGTTTTGTGTTTTATTGATAATTATTGAAATCATTGACAATATTTTAATTATAATAAAGAGTTTTGCAGTATTTTTACATCAAATTATTACAACAAAAGAAAATTATGTAAATTATTAATAGTTGGCTAATATTTTGCACACTTAATGTTAATTGATTTGTGAAAACAAAACAATTTCAATGTAGTTATAGAAACAAACTTTTCTTTCGAAAACTGTTTCATTACTGAAACTCGACTGAAATGCTATATATTTTGATGAATTATCGATCGATTGACTCAAAAGGGTGTCGACAACTGTCTGAAGGAATTTTAGAGTTAATGTCTGAAAAACGGTAATTATTAGCAAAAATGAGTGACGAGAATGTGGTGACCGAACAGCCAATAACCGCCACAACTGTGGGCACCACTGAATTCAGTCTATTTGGTCCGTCGAGTGCCGACGGCGCCAGTCTTGACATACTTAAGAATTATGAGGCGTTGATTGTTAAACAAGAGGTCGATATTATGGGACAGATGTGTGATAAATGTTTTTGTTGTGATAAATTGAATAAATATAAAATTAAAGATTTGAACGGCAAGACTATACTGACCGCTACCGAGGGTATTGTCTAACATATATTTTGTTATATATTGTCTAACATTTAATTTGATTAATGAAAATGTATTTAAAGAGGAGGAGAGTTGTTGTTCGTGTAATTGTTGCCGAAGGGGTCGACGGTTTGAAATGAAACTAACGGATGAAAAGGGACGCGAAGTACTCAGACTTAAAATGAAGAACCATTGCTGCGGTCAGTGTTTCTGTTTCTGCAGATACGAAGTGAGAGTTTAAACGTGTTTTCAAATAATGAATTCAAAAAAATAATTTATTTTAAAAATTATTTCCCATAATATTCCGTAATTCATAGAAACTTCAAGTATTTTCTCCGACCGATAGTAAGATCGGAAGTATTGAAGAGTCGTGTAATTGTTTCCACAAACAACTTATGGTATATTCACTCTCTAATTCGGATCCAATATATTCTGTGAATGGGCCCAACTGTCAGAGTTGTCGGTGTTGTTGTACGGGAACTACATTTTCGATCAACAATTACTCGACGGATGAAAAGTGCGGTACTATTGCTAAGAAATGGTCGGGTCTGGCGAAGGAAGCCCTCACTTATGCCGACAATTTTTGTGTCAGTTTTCCCAAAAATATTGATTTGAATGAAAAGGCAATCTTATTGAGCACTTGTATTATGATTGTTAGTATTCATATTGAAAATAATATGCAATTTAATTAATACTTTGTTTAATATTAGGATTTAATGTATTTCGAAAAGAGTCCCAAAAAAGATGACGACGACGACTGAATCTAATCTTCTCATTAAGTTTAAAGTCACACAAAACTAACGCAACAATGATTTTGGGTTTCTTTTATTCTACAATTTTTGACAACTTTGTGAAGGAATTATGGATTTAAAGTTTTCATAACATTTATAAAATAACCAAGCTTATTTATGCTATCCGACTTTGTTAGCTTACTTGACCTAAATCTTATACGATTTCCATTTAGGAAAATTGGGTATAATTTTGTGTACTTTAATTTAAATTTGCTAAACAACCGCACATTGGATATAGTGTATGATGTAATGGACATATTTCATAGTCGGGTATGATTCTGTGAAGTCGGATTGCCTATAGCATGAATGAGCTTGGTTATTCTGTGTGGTTTACTTAATTGCTAATTAAAAATATAATTATTACACAATATTTCCATACATTATTATTAATCCAACTATTTTTAATCTACAAGTATAATGCAGTAAATTTTTGAAATGTGCTTATATTGTAACTCAATAATTACCTTAAGATATTTTAACGTCAATTTATAATAATAATAATTATTATTATAGACGTAGACTGACCAATTTTGAATACCGGGATTTTTCGCCAAAATTGCATATACATTTAAAAATTCCAAAGATGTCTCAGTTTAAACATTTTACAAACATTTTTAGTAAAAATACAATGTAAAATATCTTTGAACTAATTTTTGTTTCAAAAGAATTGACAAAAATAACACATTTAAAATCAAACGCTTAAATAGCAATTATATTTGCAGATTTTCAAAGAAATTATTTTTAAAATAGAAAAATTGGGCCAGGACCTTCTATGGTCCACCCTATGGTTCTACTCTCGCCGGGACATAATGTCCAAAACCGGGACTGTCTGGTGAAACCATAACGGTTGGTCACCTTAACTACAAGCGTCCATCAGTAATGGACCATTACTTTGCATGCAAAATCAAAATCACCTTGGGCTAAAACTTTTATAATCGTTTATTGTCTTATTATTGATAAGTTATTAACCATGAAGTTTAGGATTAATTCAAAATAGAGCAACCGCGGATTTTTTAAAACTATATATTAAAGTAGATCGTCATTTATCTCTCTCTTTGAGTAACGCTAAAAGGCCTGTTAATAAGCAAATAAATTAAAGATTACACTTTAATATCTATGAAAACAACCAAAAAAGCATCCAAAAAGCATCCGGGCGGTTGCTCTATTTTGAATTAATCCTAAACTTCATGGTTAATAACTTATCAATAATAAGACAATAAACGATTATAAAAGTTTTAGCCCAAGGTGATTTTGATTTTGCATGCAAAGTAATGTGCCTGTTAATAAGCAAATAAATTAAAGATTACACTTTAATATCTATGAAAACAACCAAAAAAGCATCCAAAAAGCATCCGGGCGGTTGCCCTAATTCAAAATTACAGTAACTGGTAAAATAACTAAAATGATAATGGTCAAAATTGGTTAATTGATTAACTTTTGCCTAAATACAGCATAATATTTATTACTTAAATCAGACTTTAGGTTAGAGTTATAATCTGCAAAAAATTATATATAATAAAATTACATGAAATTATAAATTGATTCTAAAAAAGTTATAAAAACAAGCTTTCTACAATTTTATGTACATTGTAGATTATTTTTGCGGATTATGACTCTGACTTGAAGTCTGCGTACAATATTTACGACATTAAAAATATTTGATATAATTTTAATATAAATGTTATATTTAATAAAGTAAAGAATATTCACATAAAAACATTATAATAAATGAAATTGAACTGTTTAAATATTAAATTCTACATATTTAGCATAATTTTAATAAACCCATTTAAAAAATTGAAATGCGACATAAATTTGTAAATTTAACACAATTTATTTTACTGTTTACTAATTTGGCTTAAAGTCATTGTAATTGTTCAATACTAATACAAACTCTAAAGTCGAGACTATTTAATAAATTACTTTAAATATTATATAATATAAGTTATACACTATATTTACCGTAAAATCTTGTGCATTACCCGCACTCATGTATAATCCGCACTTAAATTAAATTTACTTAAATTAAAGAAATAACTAGTTAAACCTACCCTGACCTAGCCTAAACTAACTCATTAACTTAATAAATAATATTATTAACAATTTTAAGTAATTATTAAATTAAAATAATTGTTTTTGAACAAATTTTTTTCAAAAAATGTATTGAAATATACGCCGGATTTCATCGCAACTCAATTCACTGAAAGACTCGACCAATACTTTGTCCGACAATTTGCGCATTTGGTCCACATTTAAGACATGTTTATTCGCCTGAAAGACAAAACATTATGTGTTTAGTTATTTTGGCGCATAATTCACAACACATTCAATCACTTCTTCAGCTATGAATGGCTTTAAGAAGTGATTGTCATTTGAATGGTGACAGAGAGGAGACCAACCTTTTTATGGGCTTTGAGTTCCGATTGGTTGTGTTGTTCGGCATTCAATGTCTTGACGGCCACTTCGGCTAACATCCCGAGGAATCGGTTCGACTCGTCGTAATTGGTATTCATTTTCTGGTTTTAACTCTAATTCAATTCAAACAATATATTCAACACATATTCAAGAGTCAAATATAAAACACGAGATAATTGTGTCCAATAGTGACAATCATTGTGTGGATGTCTTTGAGTGGTAATCAAGAGGTGAACACCGATTGAGTGATACTTTTGCAGACATTAGGCTATTATGTAATGGAAGAGGGATTGAAAGCAATGGACAGAACAGCCACTCATCCAATACTCACCACTCATGAGATCACTCTTTACAACCAATTATCTCGTCATTAGACTCAAAGACAACACATCCCGTGTGTTGTCCATCAAAAGACACATCAC
>CAJPIZ010001030.1:0-18976 GCA_905368565.1 Medioppia subpectinata | reverse complement strand
TTAAACATGTCCACATATAAGAATTTGGGTAAAACGGTATTTCAGACAATTTCTTAAACATTGATGCAAGCATTTTTGTCGTGTTTTAAAAATTAGTAGTGTTTTTTAAGTCAACAATTAATTTAGACTCATATTTGTAAACATTGTTACAATAGTTTTATAATGTAATAAAACTCTGATCAGTATTTTTGTTGCTAAATGTTGACTAAACATTTAATCATTAAAACAACCGTAAATCACCGATTATACAGTATTAATATATTTGTCCGGATTTTGAACAAAATCTTCAATAAGTTTTGGCAATTTTGCTAAACTATTATCCGTTTGTATTCTTCGCGAGACTTCGGCCAAGCAATCAGTCATTGCACTGTCGCTCAGGAGAGTCTCGATCGCAGCCAAAAGCTCTTCCTCTGAGCACTTGTATGCGTCCAGTCGTAGACCAAAGCCCTTATCGTGAATGCGCTGCGCGTTATCGTATTGATCGGCAAACAGAGGCATAACAATCATCGGTTTGCCGAAAAACATGGTTTCGCAGACAGAATTATTGCCGCCGTGTGTTATGACCAGATCTATGTGTCGTATAACTTGTATCTGTGAGACCCACTCCTGGCCCCACATATTGTCGGCCAGAGTGTACTCCGTATTCAACGGACCCTTAGAAACAATGAAATTATTCGGGGATTTTGCTAAAATGGCGACCAATCGACGCATATTTACTAAATCCGCCGAACCGAAATGACCTAGGGAAAAGTAGATAAACTTTCCCGGTTTATTGACCAATTCTCGGGGCACAACAAAAGTCAGGTCACTTTCGGTGCGCATAAGATTATCAAAGCGGATAAAGTTTGCACTCAATGGCCTAATGTCTTGATAGTCCAACTCCAGGGGATAGCCGTATATATTTAAATAATGTAAGGGGTTATACATGGCGTATTTGGGTAGTGGTTTGCAGCCCCTATCAATCATATAGTCGTTAAATGCCATCCAATCCTCTTTAATGCTATTTCTAACGATTTGCCGAAATTCACGCCATAAGCTCTGGTCTCCCGTAGCGGACAGTCCTTAAAATAAATCATTTAAATTGCAGATTATTTACAAATGTATATATTTAAAGGTACATTGTATATTGATTTGCACAACATGGAGTTCAGACAAGTTAATAGATAATTTGAACTTTGCCGTTTTAGCATTGATAGCGTTGACATACCAGATGCGAAAGGTGGTGCCCTCTCATCCAATCCTGCCATCAGATAAAGAGGTCCGTGACTACAAACCCAAACACACGGTATACCCGACAATTCCACTGATGGCACGGTTAACATCTGATCCAATACAATGACATCGGGTTTAATGGTCAATATGGGCCGCTCGAGCTGTTTGTCCAGGAGTTTGACATTTGTTGCAATGAACTCAAAGTTAAGTCCACAATACCGTGCTTTCTGAGCTGGCGATGCGCCGCTTAGTACCTCGCGCGTTTTCATACCTTTGACCGTATGTTCTATACTTGTACCTAAAGGTGAGTCCATTTGGTCCAACAATACCTCGTTGATGCCATATCTTGTCAATTGTCCCGACCAGCAACTATTGACAGTAAACCACACTTCATGTCCACTAGCTATCAATGTCTCTGCGATACCAATAGCGGAGTACATGTGACCGCCCTCTAAGAGCGGCGCAAATAAAATATTTAATTTTTTATTTGCCATTATTTTTAATTATAACAAATTTGAAATTTTTTTGGACTGGTTTTGTCATTTGAAAAGTTTGGCAACACATAAAATGAGCTAATTGTAAACTCATGTATGCGACTATTTTAATTATTGCTTAATAATGAAATATAAGTTGAATTAAAACAAAAAACAAGTTTAATTAATTATTTAATCAATAATTTGGCACGTTTTAGGCAACGTCATTAAAACAAAAATAATATTTCCAAGGATTAGTTTTGCAATTATAAAACAAGCAAAATAAAATAAAAATGAATATTTAAAAAAATGCCTATACACTATTCTTGAAATTAATTTGTTACCATAATTCATATATTAAAAATGTTGTTTATTAAACCTTACCGCTATGCCTCACCACACGATTTAATGTAAAATAATTAATTAAAAATAGTTAATAAGATTATTAAGAAAAATAAATAACTATTTATATAATATTTTATGTATTTTTATTAACAATTATAGTTTTAGACAATAAAAATGAGTATTTGATGAATTTGCACAGAATAAAGTAATTTTGAATTGAATTTATTAACACTTATACACAATGCATTCAACAATAGCTTAATTTCCACGTTGTTAGTTAAATCGGGACTATTTTTATACAACAATGCCACTTGGCCATTATCTTGATATGATCTGATTCAGTAAATTGAGATGCAAAATAATCTATTGTCAAAATCTGCCAATGGCCAGTGGCTGCATAGTTATGGCCAGTTTTGTAATCACATATAGTGTTTATAGCATTGGATTTTGATGATTACTCATACTTTGTGTAAAACGCCACTTTTTAATGCTATAAATACTATGTAAGTGATCACAAAACTGGCAATAACTCTGCAAACACTGGCCATTGGCAGATTTTTATGAAGGTTTATCTATCATCTGGATCTACTGGATCAGATCATATCAAGATAATGGCCAAGCGGCATTGTTGTATAAGAATATTCCCAATTAAGTTTAATGCAATAAATAAAAAATTCTAAAGTTATGTTTATAGTGATTAATACATCTAAAATGCATTTTCTGCTGTCTATAATTATAATATTTATTTCAGGCTTAATAGAAACAATCTTATATTATTAGGGTGACCACCAAAAATGATTTTAAAAATAGATTATTTTTATATCAAACTTAATAAAACCAAAAAAGAACAAAGTATAGTTTTTTTTTCTATTACTGTAGTTTAAAATACCAACGTCAAGTTGTAAAATTTCAATTAATTACTATATATTATAAAAATTGAAATACTAATTGAAAAAGTTTATAACAGATTAGCATAAGTTAAATTTTTGCCTTCCTTCACCACTTCCAGTGTCAACATTTTCATTGCTTACAATATCAGCGTCACTCGTTTGCCACTGCGAAACACTCACGTAATCAATTTGCATATATGGTTGCGGCCATTGACTGGCCAGCGCTGGTGTGACGACCGGACCGTAACAACTGACCGGAAAATAGTTGCCGCCGACGGCAACATTCAGAACCCAATTAAAAGGTTGATCAAAGGGCTGGCCATTGGCCGTATACGGGGCACCGGAAGACAAGTTACCATTTATACTAACTGAGTAGTATTGTTGGCCGTCCAGCAGCCAACTGATGAACGTATTAGTCCACTGCATGCCAAACACGTGATAGTCGGCGCTAAAGTCAATAGGAAATGACTTGTGGCCGCTGCCCATAAATACCTCGTTCGGTGACTTTGCGCCGTACCATATAGTACCCTCAATTGTGTCAACCACTTGGCCCTTGTACTCCATGATGTCGATCTCACCGCTGGCCGCCCTGAAACAAAATTAACGTGGTTAATACTTCACTTTTTTAATATCATTTATGATAAACGTGATAAATGTTGTAAGCAGTAAATTTAGTTAATTTTACATAATTGTTTAAAAATATTTAAGCCCTAATATAAATTACAAAACATTAAAATATTATATGCTTCTGACCTGTTGCTACTATATAGGATATAATTTAAATGTACATGTACTGTGTTTTGAAATATAATAAAATTAATTGCATTTCATTACCAAAGGCCGTATGTGTTGTTCTGTGGGAAAAGCCAAATGGCGGGCCACAGGTCTTTGCCTTTAGGCAGTTTAGCCCGGGCTTGGAAATACCCGTACGTCCACGATGGTATTGAATTAAGCCTGCTTGATGTGAAATTTTCACAACCGACATTTTCCACCTTTGCCGTTATAGTGAGCGAGCCGTTGCATACGTCCGCGTTCTGGCCATTAGTGTAATACTCGAGCTCGTTGTTGCCCCAGCCTTTCATTATTTTATCAATGTCGAATAATAATTAAGTTTAGATTTATACACAAATTAATGTATAATTAGTATTTAATTTACCTCCGCCTCCTGTTTCAAACTTCCAATTACTCAAGTTTAACGAATTGCCGTTAAAGTCATCCCTCCAGACTTCCACCCAATCACCCGATGCGGGCCCACACATACCCATCAGTAATAGTAACATTGGAAATAACATTTTTATATACATTACTGCCATTAATTCTAGTAAATTATATTAAGTTTTAGGTAATGAAAGCCTTTAATGTTTTGAAATACTTTTGTTTGTTTTTTAATAATTCATTCGTTAAGAATAGTCACAATTTTAGTTACAATCAGCAATTTACTAAACTATTCCACGATTGATTATTTCATGTATAATGAATTGCAATAATTTATAAAATATACCTATGTCATTCTCAATGTAAAAATTATTTTTTATTAAATTTATTTTGATAAAATTCTTAAAACTTCTCTTATAAAAAATCAATACTGTATTATGTGTAAAAATTATTTTAGAAAATAACTGTTCATTTATTAAAAAATACTTTGTTGAAATAAAAAATGTCTGATCAAAAATTGACTGCACTTTTTGCACCGCTCGATGCCGTCGGACACGTGAACCCTTCGTTAGCCCTTTCGGAGACATTATTGACTGCCGGACATCGGGTCGTATTTCTACTGACAGAGCGATGGCGGGGAATGTTGGGTATAAACCACCCAAACTTTACAGCGATATTCTACGGCACCCAAAATAAATCTCAAGAATCTAGTTTAGACCCTGCTAATTTTCATGGCCAATTAGCAATGCAGAGTGGTTTATTTTCCGACAAATGTGCTGTAGACAAAATGCTTGCCTATTGTAAGTATATAACACCATATTGGGTGAAAGGGGTGCCCACAATGGACGCTGCAATTGAACAAACTATACGAGATGTTAGGCCCGATGTTATTGTTGTCGATTACCATATTGCTCTGCCGTCGATTGAACTGTCGGGCTTGCCCTGGATTTTTGTTGATAGTTCAAATCCTTTGTGGCACATACGAGACCCCCGCACCCCTCCCGCCGGTTCAGGTTTGTTATGATTCAAATGTTACAACAATTAAAATATTATGTACTGAATATAATTAGTATGTCATTAATTTATTAACAAATTTAACATATTTATAATGCACAGGATATCCAGCACTGGGAGACAAAAGCGAGTGGAAGGCATACAGTGAGGCAGCCTTTGACGTAATTCGTGATGTTTGGCAAGAGTTTAACGCATATTATGTGTCCAAAGGCTGCGAACCGCTGCCAATCGGGTATTTCTTTAAGCCGTCGCCGTATCTAAACGTATATCAGTTCCCAATTGAGTTGGACTATCAGGAGATGCGTCCAAATCCGCCCAAAAACTATCGCTTCGACCATTTTATGAGCTCAGGTGGCGGTCAGACTGTATTTGAGATACCGAAGCCGTTGGCGAACAGAACGGGAAAGTTGATATACTTTACGTTGGGCTCTATGGGGGCCACAGATGTCCACAATATGAAGAGATTAGTGAGTATTTTGTCTAAATCTGAACACCGGTTCATTGTGTCAAAAGGACCTCTACATGACAGTTATGAACTGCCCGACAACATGTATGGTCAGAAATATTTGCCACAATCACAGATTGTCCCACTCGTGGACCTGATAATCACCCATGGTGGCAATAATACAGTTTGCGAAGGTTTTGCCGCCGGGAAACCGATGATCATAATTCCCTATTACGGCGATCAATACAATAACGCCCAACGGGTGGACGAACTCGGTTTCGGTGTACGTCTGGACGCCTATAAGTGCACTTCAGGGCAACTCTTGGCGGCAATCGATCGGCTCCTAAACGATAAGCAATTACACAAAAGACTGGCTATAATTGCGGACAGAATTAAAAAGGATAACAGTATCGCAAAGTTTCCAAAATTGGTTGAAAGCATTGTATTTAATAAAGAAATTTTTAACTAATTTTAATATTAAAAATAGATTAATATTTGTAACTTTATAGAATAACCAAAACAGTATTCTTCATTTCCACAATTTGATATTACAGTTCAGATTAAATAAATTATTACTGTGTAAATAATTTATTAATTTACTAATTATCAATAAGATGACTTTAAAAGAATAACATTATTATAATATTAAACTGTTTGGAAAAAAATTATATTGAACTAATTTACATTTAAAAATAGAAGGCATTAAAGAGAGACATTAAAAACATATCTTCCATAGATTCCCATGTTGTCGAGACGGAAAATAGAGGGAAACTACGAAAAATAAAAAGTGAATCATGGAAATGCCGAACAAGGTGAAAATATTTTTAATAATTTTGATTATTTTAAGTATTTTCATGTATAAATGGTTTCAAAAGAATAAAAAATTTATAAAAAATAATCTTATTTAAAATATAAGGCATGAGTGGAAATAGCAGGAAAATGTCAGGGAAAATTTAAATTAAATTTTTTATTATGAAGCAGAATATTATTTCAAATTATTGAATAGCCATCATTATCGGCTAGTATTGACCATCATTCGAGCAAGTCCTTAACCTCTCCCCGATTAAAATGGCTGCCCTAGAGGTCAAAGAAGTGAGTGATGTCTGTTTCGACCACTACTTTTGTTTTATAATTTCTACCAATAAAGGCTGACTACAGAGAATGGTATTAGTACTCATCTTATAGAGGAATAACGGGAGAATGTGGTAGGTGGGGGTAAACTTCCAACTCAAAGTTCTGTAAATTTTTTGGGGCAATTTACGAAAAACGTGGTCCAAAAATACGCTAAAAATAGGCATATTTTAGGTATGTGTCAAATTACATCCTCTGAACAAACTCCCTTTGTTGTTTAAATGGTCACAAATTATTTTCCAGTATAAGCATAAGTTGACCAACTATTCCATGTGTGAAAATCGCGGGTCGCACACTACCCGAACTTTTGGCACATAATCGTCCACTTCCCGGTGTCGGGCCGTTCGGCTGCGATCTTTGAGCTTATAATCACAATATTTAAAACTTTTGATCAATTCATGTCATTGTTTGATACACAATGGATCGTTTAGGATTTATATATTGTTACTGCAGGTCTATTTATTATACTTTTAACTTAAAACAAAAATAGGTCATATTTTTTAATCTTCTTGGTATCATAACATTTGGGCAAAATCATCACTTTTTGAAATAATTTTGAAACTTTTTTTACAGAAAATTAAAGAGGAATAATGAGTGTATAAAATAGTGTTTAAATTGATATGATGGCATAAACCAAAAAAATTTAGCAGCCATTTAAAAATAACCTTATTTATATTCCTGGTATATAAACTCACCCCTTATAGTAGTCAATTACTTTTATAATGTATTTGATGAATAACAAAGAATTGATTGTCACTCATATAGCATTACGTGATCATTTGAGCGCAATTATCAAATTTTGATTTTAAAATAATTTACAAATTGATTTAAATTAAATTAATTAAATAGATTTTACCAAATCTGCCTGTTTATTATGTTTAAACATGTTAGGGCACATGTAATAAATACGATAAAAGTATTTATATTTATTGATTGGTCATCGTTTGACCACATTTTTGTCTTATTTTTCCAATTTTATAGAATATAAAGAATTTTCCGGCGCAAAACTATTTTCCTGGAAGATATTTTTCAAATTTGGGAAATACCGTTCATTATTTATGAATAATTTGGTTTATAAGATTAAGTTTAAGTTTATGGCTAAGGTGTATCATAGTTGTGCGTGATTTGTTAATTATGACGAAATAACACAATATTATATGACTAGATATTATACATTGTATATTGGCAGAAATTTGCTATAACTGTATTTAACAACTTTGCCTACAAAACATGTTAGTTAATATGTCAATTCTAGTTCTATGAAACTCATATTATTAAGCAAAGTAAACGTTGTCCCATTTTATATTTAAAATTTAATATAATTATTTTTATAAAAATTCAAAAGATACATAAATTTATTTTAAGGACAATGCTAAATATTGTTATCTTTGTAAATGTAGTATTCTCCATGAAAGATAAAGTCTGGTTATTATAGTTGATATTGCAAACTCATTCACAAAATTAATTATTTACTAATAAAATTCTATTATTTATACCAAATGTATGTTAATGTTTTACGTATAAAGTACAGATATTCATCTCTACATATCAGTACATGCTGAGATATTGGTTGTTTTTAATTGTATATGATTTTAATTTAACAATTATCAAAAATGAGAGTAATTTTAGAGTTAAATAATATAATAAAGGAAAAAGAGCCGATAAAATGTTTATCTCTGTCGTGGCTTAATATACAAGTGTTTGCCAAACATCACAAAAACTTATTTAATTGTTATCGCAATAACGATACGCCTAAAGAGATCATCAACAATGGTATGATTTTCAAATAAAATAATTAAAAATTAAACATTATCTAGATAAATTAATAACTTAATTATTGCTAAATGATCTAATTAATCTAATAAACTATAAATCCATTTATTTTAATTAAAAAATAGTATCTGGAGAAGTGAAGTGCGGAGAGTTGTTAGGAATAATGGGCGCCAGGTTTGAATAATAAATAATTACGTTAACCAACAATCTCATTTTAATAATAATGTATTCATAATATTTATATTGATTTTCACTGGTGTTCAGCGGCGCCGGAAAGACCACACTTTTGAATGTATTAACTGCGAGAAACTTATCAAAACTATCAGTTAAAGGATCGGTGCTACTGAATGGACAGGTAATCAATCAGGAAATGATGGCCTCCCTGTCCTCATATATACAACAACACGATTTGTTTCATCCCTTGCTTACAGTTAGAGAACATCTCGTATTTCAAGTAATGTAACTTTATTTTAAAATTGTTTTAAAATCTCCTCTAAAGCTTTTTTATACCATTAAGTCTATATTGCGAATGGATAAAAATCTAACAAGGGAACAACGAAACGCATCTATTGAACAAATATCAACTAAAGTAATTTAATATTTTTAATAATTTACTGAAAATATTGAATTGTATTTAATTTTACACTTTGAATAATTTTTGATTTTTATAATTGTATATATTATTTAATAATAATGAATTATTAGTTTAATTTAGACAAATGTATGGACAATGAGATAAACGGTATTTCTGGCGGCGAAATGAAAAGACTGTCATTTGCATCAGAGGTTTTGAATTACATTCATTTTATGTGTAATTAATTTTTAAAATAATTTATTTTAAGATTTTGGCAAATACATCTTTAATATTATGGTAAAAACATATACATGTATAATTATAGCGATAATTAGTAGTTATTTACAAAATAAGATTATTATATCTATATCAGTGATGAGCCGACGAGTGGTTTGGACTCATTTATGGCCCATAATATTGTGCAGACATTAAAGACAATGGCATCGGAGGGACGGACTATAGTCTGTACTATACATCAGCCATCGTCTCAAGTGTTTGAGATGTTTGAACACATCCTACTTATGGCTGAAGGAAGGGTAGCTTTTATGGGCAAAACAAGTCAGTATTTTACCAACAATAATATAATTAATCATGTTTGCTAACAATTTAACATTTTAGGAGATGCTAAAGATTTCTTTTCCTCATTGGGTTATGTAAGAATGTTAATATTAAATTGATTAATCAAATTATATATTATATTTACGAAAAATTTATAAAATAAAATATAAATTAAATAAACATCAAATTTATTTAAAAAGCAATTTTTTCTTAATAGTTTTGCCCTCAAAAATACAATCCATTGGATTATTATATTAAAGAATTGGGTAATATATTAAACGTTCAAATGTATTATTAATATTGAACAGCGCTTTTAATAATATAATTATGTATTTTAATAGCAATTACATCAGATAATTATAATGACGATAAAAATAAAGTAAATGTATGTATTTATATTATTATTTTTAACTACAATTGAGTATATCAGGTAACTAACAATGGAATGGTCAAAGTATATTTAATATCACTTTTGTTAAAATCAATTTATTTAATTATAAACTTTACATTTGTCTTAACATAACTAAAAAAGAATATCTATTGTTCATGCTTAATGATATGTATTAAACTGTCACGGTAAATGATCTAATTTAAACAAATTGCATTGACCGTAATGGACAAACGCAAATATTGTTTGAAAATTTCTATAAATACCAAATTAATCAATTTATTACTTGAATAAATATACTTTACATCTAACACGCTCATAATAAATTAATTGTGCATTTATTTAACCCATACAGGACATATGCGATAAATATCAGACTTCTAATTTTAATCAACAAGTATGTGTTAATAATATGGCGATTGAATTGAAAACGAGTGAAAAGAGAGACGTCGGCCACAAACTCATGCATACAATCCAATGGCCGAAATACAAGTGTGGCTTTTGGGCTCAATTTGGTGCCCTATTGTGGCGCTCGTATTTGACTACTTTTCGTAGTTCACGCATTTTCATCGTGGATACAATTATAACAATCGTATTGATTTAATTATTTTCAATTATAATCAAGCTGGAAAATTGTAGTTTTTCTTATGATAATATAATGATAAATAACAGCATAAACATAACAATAATAGTTTAATTTTGAAATAGCGTTAAGTTTATAAGTCATGATATTCCTGAAACATTTATTGTCCAGTATTGTATGGAGAATCATAAAAAATCATCAGAAAATGCAAGTGGTCAGAATCACCAAAGTTATGGCCATATTTGTAGACACTTGCCTTATAGCATTATAGTTTTGTTTAATGGCATTACTCATGTGATAAGCCAATTTTCAATGCATTCAGCACTATGCAAGTAGTTTAAAATTTGGCCATTACTTCGGGGTTTGTGGCCATTCGTACTTTTTGTCAATTTTTTATGAATCTTCATACAATAATCGACATGACCAGATCAACCACGACTGGATCAGCTAGGGGATATTCGACCAATTTCCTACTTAGTATAGTAGCGCTAAACTTAAAATGATCTTTTAATGAAATTATGTCAATTTAATGAATTAATTTTAACCATTTTAAATGTCGATTGGCCGCACTTTATCACCTAGATACTGTCAATTATGCAATCTTAATACGACATTATCATTAAAATTATTATATTTTGCGCAATATTGACATCCTTCTTTTCTAACTATGGAAAGTCCACTTTTGCCAACCTCCTTTGTTAATGAAATGTATGTTTTCTGGTAGTATTAGGCATAATAAATAGTGTTAGGTACATTGTTTGGGGGTTCAATATTACATACAACGCATAACATTTGAATAAAGCATTCACTTTATGTGCTTTTAATAAATTCATAACGGTCAATGTTATTAATGCTTTACCTATGCTTTACCTGTACTAATTCATACGCTATGTAATGCGTTGTATACAATACTGAACCCCCGTTCACGCCTCCCAGAGGGGTTATTAGCCCCAACAATGTACTTAACACTATTTATTATGCCCAATACTACCAAAAACATACATTTCATTAAAAAAGGAGGTTGGCAAAAGTGGGCTTTCCATTGTAAGTATACGTTTTTAAATAAATCTAATTATTAAACAAATCTAATTATAAAACAAATTAATGATTTATACAAGGAAAACTAAATCTTTATAATAACTTGGATGTATGTTAAAATACACATGATTACTAATTTGAAATGAATAACACATTTGAATGAATTTTATTATTTTATAGAGCTCTGTCACATTAGTGGGTTTGTTTTACTACAAACAATTCCCCATATCGTCGGACATAACAAACATTAATAGCGCATTGTTTTTCATTTTAATGAATATTTTAATAAAATATGGATTTGGTTGTAGCATGGTATATAAATTATATATATAACATAATATGTTTTGTATAAATAGGGAAAATCATCTAATTGTCATAATGCTAAAGTTTCATTGCTATTAATGGTTAGTTCAATGCTGCAAAAATATTTTGGATTTTACCTATGACAAATAAGATATTTCCCTCTGTGATTATAAAAAACGTGATATGCTTAATAAATATCATAACTTTGTTACTGTTAATTATTTTACAATTAATAATTTGTTACATTATTTATATTCTAACAGGTATTTTGTACGGGAATTCCATTATTTCTTAGAGAACACCGCAACCATATGTATGGAGTACTGCCTTATTTTATGGCAACAATTTTTTGCCAGGTAAGTTATCAAGTGTATATTTATAAAATATAATATAAATTAAACTACATATTAATATTAATAATGTATTGCTTTATAGTTTCTTTCCATATTATTTTCCAGTTTAAAATACCTTTCAAATGATATATTCATTGATATCTGTAATACAACGGCTTTATAGTCATTTGGAGCATTATGTAATTTAATTGTGATTTTTGATTAGTAAAATTAATTTTAAATGTAAACATCCTTATAATATTTATACTTCTTCATATTCAATTCATAAATCCGTTGGAATTTTTAAAATAGCTTGTTTAGTTCTTGGAAATTGATTTATAATTTTTGCACTATAATTTGATCCTGGTACAATATGCTTTGACTTACAAAAATAATTTTTACATATTTTGTATGATATATAGTTTATCAGAATAATATTCTGATATTGTTTTTAACTCATGAGGATCTTTGTCATCGTATTTCAAAATAATCTTATATTCGCATTTTTTTCAACAGATGGTGTATTATATAATCAGGTGTTCGTTAATGACATTATTGATATACTATATAATTGGACTGGTTTCCAATGTTCGCGCGTTATTTACGTGTATAGGTATTAATGTTCTGGTACTTTTGTGCTCTTGTAGTCTAGGTAAGTTGTTGCAAATGATTATTAATCTATGCAATTTTTAAAATAAAAGAATAAACATTAGGTTACTTAACGTCAAGTGCAAGTCGAGACATATATACAACACAATTAGTATTAACACCAATTGTTGACTTAATTATTATGTTATCTGGATTTTATTTAAACACAAAGTATGGTATCCAGTCCGTCAAAAAAATCGTGCGCCTCGGAAATCGTTATATCTCCTAAACGGAATGAGCTAGATCAATTCTGTAAACTGTTAAACAATAATCCACATGTCTAGTTTTTTGTCTCAAAAAATTATTAAAATCACGTGACTAAAACATAGAAATTTTTGGGTCATTTCGAAATGCTATGGTTTTAGCCCATATGAAAAGGGGATCGGAAAAGGGCGGGTATGCTATTTGGAAGAGGAGATGTTAATGTATATTATAGCAAAATTTGATTAAGATTAGTTCAGCCATCTACGAGAAATTGTCAATTTTATTAACATTAGGTCTATGGGAAAAAATTGTTCTGAAGTCGACCTTTTATAACTACGAAAATATAGTATAAAAAGGTCAAAATTGGGCTATTTTTGTCCGAATAATGGGCCAAATTTCTTATATATTTTGTTCGCTACGAAAGAATATTTATTCGATGTCTATGAAACTTTGCTATAATATACATTGACATCTCCTCTTCCAAATAGGATACCCGCCCCCTTTCGACCCCCCTTTCAACTGGGCTAAAACCATAGCATTTCGAAATGACCCAAAAATTTCTATGTTCTAGTCACGTAATTTTAATATTTTTTTGATACAAAAAACTAGACATGTGGATCTTTGTTTAACAGTTTACAGAATTGATCTAGCTCATTCCGTTTAGGAGATATAACGATTTCCGAGGCGCACGATTTTTTTGACGGACCTAATATCTTGTTTCATTATGATTTAACAACTTATATTACACTAAATGTTTATTATAATTTCCGAAGCTCAATCCCACCGTGGTTAGTTTGGTTCAAATATATAGATTTTTTACACTATGGGTATGAATCACTTATTGTTAACCAATGGAAATCTATCGATAATATTACGTGTGTTGGTGGCAGTCTATCAATAGGACAATGTTATGGCAATGGACAAAATCTTATTAAATCCTTAGGGTTTAGTGAAAATAATATACAATTCAATTATATAATAGTGTTATTTATGAGTTTTGTATTTCTTTTCTTAGCATACATTGGATTAATAATAAAAGCTAAACACGATTAAAAACCATATGAAATATTCTCACATTTGTATTTGATTAACAGCTACTATATGTTCGGCCCGTTGGCCACCCTACAAAATATAAAAAGTTTAAAATTTATGTCAAAAGTTTGCTTTTATTTTTTGTGTTTAAAGTCAGAAACCAGAATGAATTCTTAGTACAGTTTTTATTTACAAAAATCAGATAAAACATACGGTTTTCACAAAAGACAATGTTTATATTAGGCCCAGAGTGCACCCGGGAATTATTGTTATCAATCGAAAGTACACTCTGTAGGAAGTACTGTGGTATATTTTATTTGGCCAAATACAAGAATTATTAATAATTAAACGGCGGAATAAAAAGTGATAAAAATATTTTGATTGTTGTAATTGTCAAAAAATGCGAGACTAGTGTTTGCAAAGGAACTAACAATTAAACCCGATTTTATGTTTCAGAATCGATTGAAAGAAACATTTGTTTCTTCTAAAACAATTTAATTAATAAAATGCCTAAAATTAAAGATAACTCTAAAAAATTATAGGATTTTCTATTAGTTTTTTATTCAAACCAAGCATAAAATCTGGTTTAATTGTTAGTTCCTTTGCAAACACTAGTCTCGCATTTTTTGACAATTACAACAATCAAAATATTTTTATCACTTTTTATTCCGCCGTTTATTAATAATACAACACATAGCTGATACGGCCAAAATCATAACTATTACGGAAATGCAAATGAATATAGCACCTAGACCAAATGAGTAATCAACATAAAGTCTTCGGGAACATATTGCCAGATAATGGAGGTAGAAATTAGCCATTGACATATTTTTAAAAATGTGCCTGGTTATGTCAGTAATTTTAAGTCAAAGTTGACTAAATTTCCATTAAGCGTAATGTTAAATTCAAAAATTTGTTATATTTTGATTTTATCATGATTTCGGAAAAATCTCAACCGATTTTAGTCCATATTTGACCAAATTCGTCTAGAAAATTATAGAAATTTTTAAAAAATAAAAATATATCAAATCTGAGAAATTACTTTTTTCAATATTTGATCCTGATCAATTTGATGTATAAATCGTTAAAATTGAACAAGTAGATTTTAAATGGTAAACATTTTAAACTTTAAATTTTCTACAACTTATTACCTATAATATGCATAGTACGTCATTTACAACAAAATTCCCGAAACACGTATAAAATTATTTTTGACCATGAACATTTTGGTGTATATATTGTTTATATTAAAGAAAGTTTTTTGAAATTTTTTTGAATTTAACATTAAGCATAATGGAAATTTAGTCAACTTTGACTTAAAATTACTGACATAACCAGGCACATTTTTAAAAATATGTCAATGGCTAATTTCTACCTCCATTATCTGGCAATATGTTCCCGAAGACTTTATGTTGATTACTCATTTGGTCTAGGTGCTATATTTATTTACATTTCCGTAATAGTTATGATTTTAGCTGTATATAGTCCATGTATAATAATACTAAATTATAATTATATAATTGAATAATAATTACTTGGTTAAACAAATTGGTAAATCAGAAAAACAATTTACGCGTTGAAAACAATGCTTTCAATCAATTGTGGAAACTTTGCGATACTGTAATCCCTTTTAATTCTGTCCGCAATTATAGCCAGTCTTTCGTATAATTGCTTATCGTTTAAGAGCCGATCGATTGCCGCCAAGAGTTGCCCTGAAGTGCACTTATAGGCGTCCAGACGTACACCGAAACCGAGTTCGTCCACCCGTTGGGCGTTATTGTATTGATCGCCGTTTAGGGGCAATACTATCATCGGTTTCCCGGCGGCGAACCCCTCGCAAAACGTATTATTCCCACCATGGGTGATTATCAGGTCCACGAGTCGCATAATCTGTTTTTGCGGCAGATATTTCTGGCCATACATGTTGTCCGGCAGTTCATAGGTGTCGTGTTTGGGCCCTTTTGATACAATAAAGCGGTGCTTAGATTTAGACAAAATACTTACTAATCTCATCATATTGTGGTCGTCTGTTTCCCTCATAGAGCCCAACGAAAAGTAGACCAACTTTCCCGGTCTGTCCGCAAAATGTTTTGGTATCTCAAACACCGAGTCGTCGCCACCTGTGCTCACAAAATGGTCGAACCGATAGTTTTTTGGCGGATTTGGACGCATATCCTGATAGTCCAACTCAATTGGAAACTGATATACGTTTAGATACGGCGACGGCTTAAGTAAATATCCAATTGGCAGCGGTTCGCAGCCTTTGGACACATAGTATGAGTTAAACTCATGCCAAACACCACTTATGGCCGCTAAGTATGCCTTTCTGTAGGCATTCCACTCGCTTTTGTCTCCCAGTGCCGGATATCCTGAGATTTTAATGATTGTTTAATTTTTTTGACATTATAAATTAATATTATATTATAATGTAAATAATGTTGATTTATAACAATATCACATAATTAAACTACAAAGTCGAATATCTCTAAACGTATTCGATCTAGTTATTCAAATAATAAATCAAAATAGTTATCAACTGCGGGAGATTTAATATGTGATATTTAATATGTTAGATCTTTCATTCAAGAAATGATCTCAAATCAAAATTTTATCATTTTCTCCATAGACATAATGTGTTTGTCTACCACAGGCATAACGCTTTGTTTTGAGCAAAATCTAGAAATATATCTCAAATTATTGTTACCCATGTTCGCAATTGATTCCCATTATAATTGATATTACGATACCTATTTAAAAAAAACTATTAATAGATAATCCCAATAACCAAAAACTATTTTTCCAATTTTGATGAAATTTAAATTCTGGTGTCTAGGGATTTAAATTTAAATAATGAAACTAATTATGAAACTAATTCAGAATTCTATTTACACGGTTTTATAGATAGGTATTTATAAGTTCTACTAATACAGAAAGTTACATTACAAAGGTTGTGATTGAAGATTCTTAAACAAAAAATAAGTACATTAAGAATAACATAACCAACAAACCTGACCCACAGGGAGGGGTGCGGGCGTCGCGTATGTGATACAAGGGATTACACGAATCGACCAAAACCCAGGGCAGACCCGACCGTTCAATCGATGGCATCGCCAGCAAGTAATCGACAACAATAACGTCGGGCTCGACATCGCGTATGGTTTGTTCAATTAGAGCGTCCATTTTGGGCGCCTCTATCTTCCAATATGACCAACAAAACCGCTTACAATGGGTCAGCATCTTGTCTACGGGGCCACTATCGGACAACAGACCATGCTGCGATTGTATATCAGCAGGTTCCAACCCAGATTCTTCTGATTGATGTTGGGTGCAATAGAATATTGTCGTAGAGTTCGGATGCTTTAAGTCTAACAATTTCCGCCACCGGTCTGTCAGTAGAAATACAGTGCGGTGTCCGGCGGCCAGTAATGTCTCCGCCAGGGCTACCACAGCATTGACGTGTCCGACGGCGTCTTGCGGTATAAATAGCGCAGTGATGTGTTGGCCCGACATTTTATCATTAGTTAAATTTGTTATTTATCTGTTATTTTAATTAACTATTTGTTAAAAATTTTTTTAACTATATAAGTCGTTGTAAGATATTGTATACTCGTTATATAATACAGCATAATATATCTACATTTATATGAGTGCCCTATTTTTAAAATATAATTCATTTATTAATCATCATATTTATATATAAAATGTCTTATCATTAGAGCTCGAAATATTCGGGAATAAAAACATACAAAATCGGGAATATACATGGCCAAAATCGGGAAAATTCGGGAATTACGTTTTTATTACATTTTCAAACAATAATTATGCAATTAAGTGATTCTAAAAAAGTTTATATACACTTTTGACGCGAAATAATGACATTTATTGAAGTAAACATAATTGGCAACAATATAATTATGCCGTTTGTATTTAATGTTTTATATTGTCAATAAAAATCATATCCATATGCATTGGTTTTATCTATTCCATTGTAGTATACTATAAATTTATTGCAGATTAGGTAGATTTTGCATCATATTTTGGTATTCATTTAGCAAATTCATTGAAATTTTGATTCCATTATTGAAAATAAAGTGTATTTCCGGACCATTTTTGACAAAAAATAGGCATTTCGGGAGTTTTCCCAAAAATATGCCAAAATCGGGAATTTTCTCAAAATATGCCAAAATCGGGAATATTCGGGAAAATAAAAGTTGTTAGTTTTTACTCTATTATAACCCTCAAGACTAACTGGATGTTATTCCCGAACATTATATTATCTAAATTTATTCGGGAATTCCCGAATTTTTCGAGCTCTACTTATCATATAAATTATTAAATTATTAGCCAACAATGATACATTAATTTAGGTGTTTATATTCAATTTCAGAAACTTATATTTGTTTTTAAAATAATATGTTATTATCCCGTTGTTGACACAATTTTTGTTGCGATCAGCGTTTTTACAAAATAATTATTCATTTGTACGTTTGTGCCACATTATATTTTAGCTCCTATCTCTGTGTAGATGATTGTATGTTTTTTTCACACCCTGGTGTTTATTATTGCAATTAACCTAGGTTAACTAATGCTTTTTAAGTCACTCCCACTGACACCCTCGTGATTGGTTTTACAGGGTGAATAACTAACTTTTACCCTTATTTGTATTTATAAAGTTAACCTTGCAAGAGTAAAAGGAGATACTACGCCAAATTTATTTTTTATCCCAAATGCTTTTTTAGTTTTAATTAAAACTCAACAAGTCAAGTTATCTAGGCGGCCAATATGTTTCTTCCAATGTAAATTTGCAATATCTCCCAAACGGGATGAGCTAGCTCAAATCTGTAAACGGTAAAATGATGTCCCATATATCAAATATTT
>CAJPIZ010001029.1:15259-19002 GCA_905368565.1 Medioppia subpectinata | reverse complement strand
GAATAATTATAATTATATTCACTTAACCTTTGAGTGCATTAATAGCAGTGACGGCTTTTTTGAACAATTGATTAAAACGTTAAAAAACAATTAATTTTGACAAATATATTAACTCTGTTTTTGGGCTGAAAATTGAAAAGATTATCGAAGAAACAATTTTTTGTTATTTTTCTCAATGAGAAATTCATTTATTAACAAATACTTTGAATGTCTATAACATTGAAATTTATGGCAATACATGAATAAATTATTTGCATTTATAATACTTGAATGGCATTGGAATAAAATGTCATTTTTATTCAATAAGTTTTAAAACACAATTGCATTAAAATAGTTAACCAAACAATTAATTAATTAATTTTTAAGTCCCAATTCTTCAACTCTTATAACGAGTTAATGAAAAACTTAATGTTTTCACATTTTTTCTATTCCCCACTTTAGGGATATTTAATCGTAAAATATTTTTCTTTCTCTTTATTTCTGTCAGTTTTCAAACTAATATGACATTAGTTTGACGTCTAAGACAGTGTATATTTGTGTTGTTTGGCTCACAACACAACTGCTTATTATTATATTTGTATTATTATTAGAAAACAACATTTTTTGGCCAAATATCTTCTTATTCTTGTTTCACTTAAACGTCTTCTCGTTTTCTTCACATCTAATTAATCGTATGACTTGTTTGAGACCCGCATTTCCAAAACCCATTCCCATAGACCCCCTCTACTCGTCGTATTTAGCGATGCTTTTGGGATCTAAATGTATTCCTCTATTAATAACCCGTATATTCATGTTATTTGAAATTTAAAAAAATTTTACTGATTATGTTTTGCTGTAATAACACTATAATTATTATCCGAAAACAAGTCGATTCAATTCAATTCAATTTAATAGTGATTAATGTATAGATAAATGAATGAGAATTTCGTTACAATTAATTACAATGAATTCATTGCTTTTTCTGTTGATTATTGTTTTTCTTTGCTTTTCAACAGCGATACAGAAAAATAAACAATACATTAAAGTCCGAAACAATTTACTCGTTAAGTAGTACTGTATTTAAACGATTAATTAATAAATCCTGAATATATGAACGACCATTTGTTGTATAATACGGTCTCCAGTTTTATAACATAATTACTGAATCCGTAATAATGAGAAAAAGTCATTTCATTCACAGACTTTTTCTTATTGTTTTTTCACTGATATATAAACCAAATGTTGGTCTTAAATGAGATTCTGTGACCAATTGAGAGGACAGTTTGGCTCCCATTTGAACGTGTTTTGTGTGCTTTATATCGCATCCATGTATCAAAAGGAGATCCAAATGATTGGATGCGAGTTTGTCTCTATCCTAATGGATCGCTTCCGGGTCTTCCAGCAAATGAGTGCCACTTTTTTCAGTCTCTCAGAGAATAAGAGGAGAAAATCGGAGCATTAAATGATATAATCGTTTGTGTGAATAGTTATGGCTATACTATTATAGTGAGTGAACGGCATTTAAAATTGTATCCCAGTATTTGACTTGATTTGCATGATTCCCACTAATGATTAAAGAAATGTTGGCAATAATTATCGCCCGAATGTATGAAAAACTATTATTCATTACAAGAGAATAAAATAAGAAAAGATATGAGACATCAAATACAGAGAGACAGACAGAGAGAACAGTATATCGTTAGAGATGTTGTTCTCAACACAAAAAGCAAAACTTATTTCTTGTTGTAGTGAACGATAATCCAAAACATATTTAACTCAACGCTTCGATTCACTCATTGTTTTCCTTGCGGTTGACCTCTGGCTAAGTCCTGATTAAACAATCGCTTTCTTAGCCTTTTGTATAAACACTACAGAATGGACTCAATTATATGATCTCAAAATCGTATTAATAAAAAACAAAATATGATTTATTTTTTCTCAACAAATATCTCACTCACTCTTAACTCCACCTCAATCTTAGCGTTTTGTAATTTCTAAAACTATTTTTCATCTCTCTCTCTCTCTCTCTCTCTCTCTCTCACGCAAATAATATGCACTCCCGGAGACCTCTCCCACTTTTAGGGTTCTCTCTCTATGCATATGTCTGTTTCGCTGTTGTGTTTCACAGCATCTTATTGTGTAATTTGAAACACTCTTTCATGTGATCCGCTTTTCATAAAAATATTGCTAACAAAGCGCTGAACACCAGCCGAGAAATGTCGTCCAATTGTTTATTTCAATGATCATCGCCTCTAATCCGGACTTAATTAGGGGAATATCTGCCAATAAATTTAAATTCAATCCTATATTCAACGCACAGTTAGGTATACATTATAATACATGTACAGTATATTACGGATAACCTATTTGTTAGGCATTCAGGCACACAATGGATGAGAAAATGTTTTAACTCCATGTTATATAACGTCTCTCTCCATACGAGTCCTACGATTAGATTCCGGTCACAAATGGATGCCAATTGTTAGCAGAAATGAGCCCTATTTTTAGTGCAGTTTTTTGGTGGAAATTCATTGAAATATCAAATTTAATGCTAAGTTTTTTGATTGATTTTAACGTACAAAAGGTTTCCTATGATAAGTAAATGAAAGACAGACTTCAATGAAGTGGTGGTTCCTCTCATAGTTATAACGATGAAAGATATATTCAGTATATGTATTGTGTGCTAACACACACTCTTTGGGTGTGTTTTTTAATATTCATAAATTCATTTATGATTTTTAAATGTTATTTAAATATTATAACTCTATTTATATGCAACTAAACCCCAATTTCCTACCCATCAAAACTGCTATACGTATGGCTTTGTTAGCGTTGTTGTACTCATTGTTAGCTAATAATCAAAATTTACATTTTAGACAAATATTTATATTCAATGAGATTTTCCATTCAAAAAACTGCTCCGAGAGGTTTTATCGCAAATTGGTTTCAAATTCAAATAAAATTTTGTTTCAATAATAAATTCAATATTTTTAAGGACCGATGCGTTGAATAAATTTTTGAGCCCAAAGAATACACAAATCCACTGATTGTTTAAATTGATATTAAAGTCAAATACATATGAATGTGGAATTCACAGACAAACTTATCTGTATTACTGCTTGTGTTTGTATTGCATAGCAGTGCATACAATAGTAAAATTGATATAAATAGCGTTCAATAGTTATATAAGTTAATAATGTACTAATAAATTAATATAGGTTATAATAATGTCATATTTATTCAAAAAAAATTACAAATTTTTTTATAAAAACCCTTAAATTCTGGTTTAATAAAGTCATGCATACTTTTGATATAATTAATTTCACCACTGGATATTTGTGATTTTTGTGCTTCAGATCATTGTTCAAATATTTTATCATTTATTAGTTAAAAAACCAATTTATTAATTAATGATAAAATTTATTAGTACATTATTAACTTATATAACTATTGAACGCTATTTATATCAATTTTACTATTGTATGCACTGCTATGCAATACAAACACAAGCAGTAATACAGATAAGTTTGTCTGTGAATTCCACATTCATATCTACTTCACGGCATAACAATACACTGTACTCTAAACTACAGTATATTTTCCGTTTCGGTGAACGTATTGTCAGGAAAATAAAATTTTGCTATGAAGTGATTTATTCAGCATTTCATTTACTAGTAGTCCATCATTTGGCTCATTGGCCGCGGCTTTTATGTTGGAAACAATATATATTCAATAGGTTTTTTTGAGTGGAGTTTACTTATGTT
>CAJPIZ010001029.1:5259-12759 GCA_905368565.1 Medioppia subpectinata | reverse complement strand
ATGTATTTGTATAGTGTGTGTGAGCGACGAGACAAAAGACAAAAACTATTATTATTATATAAATACTGCCATAAAATTATTGTTTCCTTACGACGACTCTTGCAAAACGAGAATTGAATTTTTTGGTGATTTTTATTACCAGAAGAAAAATAGATAAAAAATGCATTTTATTCGTCACTTTTTGTTTCCAAATTTGCATTTATATCCAATTTTGAAGTCTCTCTCTCTCTACAATTCAATTCTCTCACATACTCTCCGATACTCTTGTGTTATATAATGTGTATATTTAGTGTTTCCCATAGAATAGGCTATTATGTTATGTAATATAGTTTTAGTTAGAGATTCTCTCTCTCTCTCTCTCGATTTCGCCGATGATTGACATAAACAGTGAGGAAAAATAATTTCAAACATACGAAATATTGCCTCAAAAAATATGGATCTCTCTCTCTCTCTCTCTCTCTCTCTCTCTCAAACTATTTTGTCTCAAAGATAAAAAGCTTATTGAATATATATTTAGTTAATTGTTAAGCAATAAGATATATGTCTCTCTAAACGACTGACTCTCCCGAACGTCGGAAGTAATAAAAAGTTATATTTCTTTAATTATAATTATTTTTGTGCACTTTTTATATCTGTTGTGTGTTTTGTTAAGTCTTTATGGTTTTCAGTACTATTCAAATATACCATTCTTTGCGCATAAATCACATTTTCAATGGGCTTTGCTTTTTATTATTCATTACTATCTCATAAATAATATCGTTTATCCCACAAAACTAACTATAAATAAATTCAAACTCACAATAAGTGGTTACCACTAGAAGAATAAAGTAACCAAACATTAAAACTACACATTTAAAAGCCAAACAAACAACAAAAGCACAGTGGTCCTTTTTGAATATATCCTACCTAGTTAATTATTTATGAATTGGTGTGTATAATGTATCTATTGATGGCACTTGTCTTTCGTAGGTATGGTTTCAAAACCAAAGGGCAAAGTGGAGGCGAAGTCTGTTAAGGCAACAGAGTTTGGGTCCGCAGATAGTGGAGGAATGCCAACCCCTGACAGAACTCAATGAATACCCATTGAGTTGTGATGAGGAACAGACCATCATTGAAGAGGAACAGGCGTTCAACACTTACACTCATTTATATTAATTATTCATTTAAATCAATTATATTAACGTTTTTTTTTGTAGACAACAATCTCTTCTACCAAATAATATATCTGTAAATTATAAATAAAATATGTTTTTTGTCTCTCTATTTAATATACAATTGTATTTCTTATGGCAAACTCTGCGATCGGTTAATGAGTTGTATTTTTGATTTTGTTTTATTATGTATTTATTTTGTCAGTTGTTTATGAGATTTATAATTTACTCGCAAGGCTTGCGGACTATTATTAATAAATTTTTTATTAACATAATTGTCTTAAATAATGTATAAAACATTGTGTTTTTTGTTTGTCAAACATTATTCAGGAACTGATACATTGCTTAAGAGTCAATGAAAAATTATTGATCAAACGTTTGAGTCGCCAATTACTGTATATATTGCGGAAGAATTATTATATAAATCTCTCTCTCTCTCTCTCTCTCTCTCGATTTCGCCGATGATTGACATAAACAGTGAGGAAAAATAATTTCAAACATACGAAATATTGCCTCAAAAAATATGGATCTCTCTCTCTCTCTCTCTCTCTCTCTCTCTCTCTCTCTCTTAATGACTTTTTTCTGTTTTTTCGGTGATTTATAATTGACTTTAGAGTCCCGACGAAGTGACAAATGTTAAGCCAATCTAAGAGCTAATAATGATGAACTAAAATTGTCCATGGTCAACCATATATCGTCTCTCTCTCTCCCTCTTATCCCTAACTCTGTCTAATTCACTACTGTTTGCATTAATGGCTTTTAAGTACAAATAAACTGTTATTAATATATATTTTATTGTAATCGTAAAGCAAATTGCATTGCAATTCATTTTTCTTAATTGACTTTTCATTTGACTTGAATTTATAATTATATAATTAATGCATTTTTTACTTGATTTGACTTCACATACACTCTCTCTTCGCAAATGTCTTAATGTCTTCAACCTCTCGATCGGATCGCGTGATCAACAGATTTATTATTATTTGCAAAAACCCCTTAAATATTAAAATGTAATATATTTTCCTCACTATTCCTCTGACGTATACAATAAGTTACCGCAAAAATATATATATTTGTTATATAACTATATATATTGTCTATAATTTATAAAGTTCTTTCACTTATATTACACAAGTCATTAGATTATCGGCCACCTGTCAGTCCCATTCTCTCTCTCTCTCTCTCTCTCTCTCTGAGCTAATAGACGAGTAGTTCTCGCATTTCAGTGCCGAAGACTCGGATGCCATGACATGTCTTCATCCCTAAACCCAAACGACGACTACATCTCTAACGACAAACACAACACTGAAAAACAAGACAACGACTTGTCTTTCACTATAACTTATTACTGGCTTTTATTTGACCGGAGATTCGCTCATAATATTCGCCCTAAAAATAATCATATAATATGTTTTGTATATTTATCTGTCAATTTGAATGGACAGTCGGGTCTGTGTTTGGGGTCACAAACTATGCGGTGCTGTACTGAGAGAGGGAGGGGAGAGAGTGAGTGAGAAATACTTGGAAACCCGTGAATTAGGATAGATATCAAGTGTGTGTTTGCGATGACTCCAATGGAAAACAACATTTTTCCAGCACTCGTTGTAAAACTAATTAAAAGTCTCCCGAAAACAGAGAGAGAGAGAGAGAGAGAGAGAGAGATTTCTAGGATTTGGTTTTAATTTCAAGTGAGAAAACGAGACAATTATTTTTTCAGCTTTTTTCAAAACACTTGTTAAGTCATAAACCATTTCCATAGACATACAGACAGACAGAGATCTAATGGTTGTAAACATTGTCAAAGAGGGAGACTATGAGATGGCTATGAGATCTATGGTATGACAAGACATTAAGAGATTTGTTATTCATTTCAACGGACATTAAAAGTGGAGGAATTTCTGTAAAAATAATGTGAAGACGAATACCGGAAATGTTTGGACAACTGATGGATCGGTGTTTATATATATAACTAAATATATTTTTCTGTCTCAAAAAAATAATATACCCAACGCTTTAGGTCAGAGTGAAGGGTCAGTTCAAGGGGTGGTAAAGGGCTCTCTCTCTCAATGCCTGGCCGTTGACTTTTACCCCCTTTAGGCAAAACCAAAACAGATAAACAAAATAATATTTTAGTTCATATTTTTTGCTTCACTCGTCTCCGAAAGTTTTTCAGTCAATAATAAACAGTAAATTCCTTCAAAGAAAATGCGAACAAAACATCGAAAATATTTTTCTCCTAAAAAGAGGAAAGAAATTTATTTTTGTAAAGTTTTTTAAATATCTGTTATGTGTTTATCATTAAATGGTAGTCAAGAGAGTGATTGCGGGCAGAAATATCATCTGAACCCAAAGTAATGAACTGAATCTCTCTCTCTCTCTCTCTCTCTCTCTGAACTAATAGACGAGTAGTTCTCGCATTTCAATGCCGAAGACTCGGATGCCATGACATGTCTTCATCCCTAAACCCAAACGACGACTACATCTCTAACGACAAACACAACACTGAAAAACAAGACAACGACTTGTCTTTCACTATAACTTATTACTGGCTTCTCTCTCTCTCTCTCTCTCTCTCTCTCTCTCTCTCTTTGGTGTCCGGATATGCGATGTCATAATGTGATCGACGAAATTAAAAACTTACATATATATCCAGTACTCATGAAAAATAGTTATTTATTTAATTTGATGTGTTTTTCAATTCAATTTTCAATACATTGTATGCATTGCTTGAAAGGATAGCAGAGGAAAAAACCCAATCATTAAGTTTTCATTTACTCGTAATAATGTTTATACCCATAGGTTTTGACTATCAAATGATAGGGTTATTGAATGGCAAGCGTTGGATAGAAAGGATATGAGAGTTAAGGTCCTTATGTTTAAGGATAGGGAGGGAGTGAGTGAGTGGTGACTGAGAGGGAGAGAGAGAAAAAAAGTCGTATATAATTTTTTATGGCTATTATAGTTAATGATATCCTCTTTTCGGTCGAAACACTTGCGATTAAATAAATAATTAATTAATTTGTCGTCTCGTCCCGGCCTCTCTCTCTTAATGACTTTTTTCTGTTTTTTCGGTGATTTATAATTTACCTTAGAGTCCCGACGAAGNCAAGTGTTTCGACCGAAAAGAGGATATCATTAACTATAATAGCCATAAAAAATTATATACGACTTTTTTCTCTCTCTCCCTCTCAGTCACCACTCTCTCTCTCTCTCTCAACAATCGTACAAATGGTAATAAAAATAAACAAATTTTTAACATTAAGTTTAAGCCTCAAAAACTAATTATTTATGAATTTCCTAATCACTTAATTTCAAAATTCATTTCACATAACGAGTAGTCTTTTGATTAAAAGTTGTTGTGTTTTCTTAATATTGATTTGTTTGTCGTTTTGTTATTTTACTTTATTTTTATTGTTATTTTGTTTTATTTCTTTCGTTGATGTGATTTATTGCATGAGTTTTTTCGTTGTCTTTATTTATTTTATTTTACTTTTATTAGCTATACTTTGCATTTATATTATATCTTATTTATCAATGAGAATAACAATAATAATAAGTTTTAGTTTTCATTAAAAGCTGTTTTAACTATACGTTACTTAAGAGACACAACAAATATATATATTGTTTTTGCTGTTGTCATACATTTTAATTATAATATATTTATTTTATTTATATTTCTATTGCTATTATTTTACTCCTATCTCTCAATTGGATTTAATTTTATTTCATTATTTTTATTACTTTTTCTCTTCTATGGCTTTATATTCTGATTAATTTTCTCTCATTTCTTATCGAAATAAATATAAATAAAATTATTGTATAAAATAAATGAATTTTTTTGTATTTAGTTGTTTTGTATTTTATTTAATATATATATTTTTATCGCAAGGAATTACATTTCCGATATATACTGTATATTCTGTAATATCAAGTATACATACATTATGTTATGCTTTATATAACATTATAATCACAATTTGTGTGGGTTTTAAAAGCATTAATATTAATACCCGGGACTCTTGTTTTGGCGGTATTTTATTTTATGTACATTAATCTTATAATGTATTCGCATTACAATTCAGTTTGTTTTATATTTCTTAGAAATCATAGAAAACACTGTTTTGTTTAGTCAATAGTGTACTGAATATTTGGATTTTCACACAAAAATACATTAATACTTCCCTAATATGTACTACTGTTTGGCCACCAAATCATTTAAATATATTTAAAATTAATCATTATTTGTATTTACATATCACATATTGGGCACAATTTTCAACCATGCATTTGTAGTGACATTTTTGTTGTTGAATAATAAACTTATTTTTAATTTCATTTGATTATAGATTTTGTAAAAATTTGTATTCAAAGTACGAAAAATAAACACAAATTCTACGGTTAATACACTATGATTATATGGCTTACAAAACAATTAAATTGGCCAAGCTTGTTTAATATTCTTGGTTTAATAAGCCGTACGTTTTACTGTGACATTTAAATAATTTTTAATTTAAATTTCTATGAATGTCAGTTTAGTATGAATGCCCCGGCAATTGTACGATACGGTTTGGTAACGAGAGTTGTTTTATTTTAGTTTTTATTTGTAGTTTATATTTAGAGTGATATTTAATTTGCTTTAATTTTAATATTATGTATACATGAGAGGGAGAGAGAGAAAAAAGTCGTATATAATTTTTTATGGCTATTATAGTTAATGATATCCTCTTTTCGGTCGAAACACTTTATATGTATTATAAAGTATGTGTTTTTAATGTATGCGCGATATATACAAAACAAAATGATTATAATTGCATAAACATTATACTCGAGAGAGAGAGAGAGAGAGAGAGAGAGAGAGAGAGAGACTGAAGGAAAACATGCAATTGTTTATAATAATTGTAATTATAATGCATTTCTAATGTAATTCTTTAATTAAAATACAATTCAAACGAGAATTTGATTTATGATTACTTTAATAGTCAAACGAAAAGTCATATGAGTTTATGATTTATATATTACACTCTTTTCACTCATTTTTCTCTCCTTTCAAAATATACATAAAAATAATACATAAAAAGTGTTAATAAAATGCAAAAACAATTTCCATGTGAGATATCTATTAGAAAAGTATCACAAAAATAACAATTTATTTAAGGATTAATCTGTGTTTTGCACTCAAAAAAGTCGTTTTATTCGCGAAAATCTATTACAAAATTGTTGTTTTAAAACGAAAAATATATATTTATAATAGAAAACCATTTATTACTTGATTTACAAGTCATATGAGGGCTGTGTTTAAAAACTCATCATAATTTATAGCCTTTGATTTGACTGTATTTTAATTTAATTGACTTTTTTATTATTAACATAAATATAACTTATGTTTTAGATTTCCTTCCCCTCACTCTCTATACAAAGTATAATAGACTTGTAATTAAAATTATCCTTCAATTTCTTGATTCTCTCTCTCTCTCTCTCTCTCTCTCTCTCTCTCTCCTCTCACTCTCACATCCATTGCCTTTGATTTTATAAAAAGATATGAAAAACAATTTTTTATGAAAAACATTTTTCATACAAATTAATTGTGATGTGATTTTTCAAGTCTGATACGAGTGCTATTTATATACATTATTAAAATCTCTCTCTCTCTCTCTCTCTCTCTCTCTCTCTCCCTCTCTATCTCAGTCACTCACTCACTATAAAGCATGCATTATATGTATTATAAAACATTACTAAAAATGTGTTCACATTTTGCTTTTAATGCCATTCACGGCGAGTGAGAGAGAAATATCACATAAAAATGCATACAATTTAAAGGCAAACAACTCTTCGGATGAATTGGTGGTTTCAGAGACAACAAAAATGCTAAACAAATGCACTTTATATGCGAGAAATAACTACAAAATAATAATTGACTCAATCCAAGACAAAAAAATAGGGAAAGATATACAAGGGATTGGGTATTTGGTAAATGAAATACAGTATACCTCTTATATAAAAAGCTAATTAATTGTCTCATAGACTGTGACATTAAAATTAAAGGTTCCGATCGCAGGGCTCCGACACTAAGCGCCCGGACTTATCGGTAAAGTCAGCGCAAAAATAGATATAAAACTAATATATGAAATAAAAGTAAGAGTTTTATTGTTGTTAATAACAGTAATACCCGGGAATACTAGCGAAGAGTGTATTCTATTATTATTAATGATTTTAGGAGTTATTTCTAATGTGTAGTGAAAAAAGTGTTTGTCATTTGATGGGGAGAGAGAGAGAGAGAGAGAGAGAGAGAGAGAGAGAGAGAGAGAGAGAGAGAGAGAGAGAGAGAGAGAGAGAGAGAGAGAGAGAGAGA
>CAJPIZ010001028.1:0-19003 GCA_905368565.1 Medioppia subpectinata | reverse complement strand
TCAGTTTGTGTGGTATTAAGTGTTCACCAAAAATGTGGTCACAATTGGCTAAAGTGGTGCCAAATTTGCGCCAATTATCTCTCGGTGCCATCGATTGTCACATCGATTGCGTCCATTCAATAGATCCCAAAAAAGTTTGTTTCAAGAAATGCTGTCAAAGATTCATGACTTCAGTGGCTAATCACCCGAAACTCAAAGCACTGACATTCGGGCGCTTTCACGACAGCGGCCTCTTGAGAGCCATACATCTGTGCAAACACTTGGATCAGCTCTGCATTCATATCAATGAACCGAAACTCCATTTGGTATATGAGTTCATAACCGAGACTCTGGCCGATCGGCACCGAGTTTTTCGATTGGGTCTTCTGGACGAACAAAGGGATCACCTCTTGAGACAAATGGCAGAAATGTCTGTTCAGATACCGAGATATTTGCGGATCAATGGCTGCGGAAAGATTTGTAATCATATGTCCTGTTATTAAACTATAAATCTTTTTCAAACTATTTCATCAATTTTTGTGGCTTTAAATCCAATTAAAAATTATGTATTGTTTTTCAAATAAAAATTTATTGTAAACTAAATGAATTGCAAAGACAGGAGAATATGATTTTTTAAATCAATTGATTGCAAAATTGAAAACAATTTTATTATAATAAACAAATGTAATTTATAATTTAAGGTTAATTTATAACATATATAATTTACGGACAATATAATTGCNAGACAGGAGAATATGATTTTTTAAATCAATTGATTGCAAAATTGAAAACAATTTTATTATAATAAACAAATGTAATTTATAATTTAAGGTTAATTTATAACATATATAATTTACGGACAATATAATTGCGAATATAATTTTATTAAATAAATACTTAATCAAAACAAAATTAAAAAGTTATACTATATGTTACATTCAACAAAGCATACCCGTTATATAATCTTATTATGGTCAGTTTCTAATAAGCATTTATTAATACAAATTTATTTTTATAATTAAAATATACATATTTTGATGGATGAATATATCAGAAAAAGTAATTTAATATTTAATTAATAAAATTAATTACTATTTTGCGGCCCAAAATTTATAATAACCCTCATCAATTTTACATGACCGATTTGGATACTCACCTAATTTCAGGGTAATTTTAGGACAATTAGTGATGAGATGATTGACAGCCATTTGTGTGCTATTATTAATCCCATAGAGATGAATGAAACGGATTTGTGTCAGTCTTGACAATGCATTCAACACTTCATCCGTTATTATTATTTGACTGAGCCTTAGATCCAGAAGTTGTGGCAATCGATTACAAATATCATCAAAAAAATTCACATTTATTTGCGATTTAAAATCGTAAAGATTTGTGAAATATATACACAAATGTGTTAATTGTTTGAATGATTTAAACTCATTAATATGTATAACATCCTTGATATGTATGTAAAGTTTCAAACGGTTTAATTGCACAAAATGTTGATTAAGTATTGGCAACGCATCCCTCGCTGTCCAACACTCGGCCACTTCTATCATAAGACTCTTGATTTGTGGACATTTGAGACCAATTTGTGTGAACAATATGTCACAAATTGTACGTTCATTGCCTTTAGAGGCACTTCCAAACGTAATGTTGAGTGTAATTAATACCCGCATTTGTGACATACCATCTGATAGTTTGTTAACGATATCATTGTTCAAAATACTACAAAAAATAATATTAATTGTCTTAATATTGTGGCCGTAATTGTGAGCAAACAATTCAAATGTTGTCATAATATAGGGATAAATATTGCCATCAAAACCAATATCAAATCCCAAGTGAATACTCTTAAGGCGTTTAAATATTTCATCGGTTTTATCACTTAATACAAGTCGATTGTACGTCCAGTCATTGAAATTAATATTAATTGTATTCAATTTAACACACATTTCAAGTATTTTAAGTACAGAATTATTTACATTATTATCAAAATTAGCGTTTAATTTAATGGATTTCAATTGAGGACCAAATTTTGTGATAAATCTATTAATAATATGGCAATTATTTTTACCAATATCAAAGAACATGCCATTTAATTGATTGTAATGTTTTATAATTAAATCGATAAAATTATTGTCAAATAAACCAATTATACGTTCATAATTAAAATATTTAATATTTGTACACTTTTTAAATAAATTACAAATTATATCACAATTATTCCAATTATGAGTCAACCAATTTATATCAATTGTTAACACCGATTGTCTCTTATATATCAATCTCTGCCACTGTTTGCAAACACATTCACAACGGAATCGGTCTTTAAATGCAATTAAAGACAATAATTCTTCGCACAAATCGTCACCAAATCTATCGAAAGACGATTTACTATAGATTTGTAACATTTTTTACACAAAATGATTGAAATAAACAATTAATACAATAGTTAATCAAAACATGTGTTTGTCTTTCAATATAAAACTTAATAATAAAACGGAAACAGAAATCAATTAATAAGTGAATAATAAATTACAAATAATACTAAAATTCATATAAACTTTATATTCAATAAAGCATTTAATAAGACATTAAAGGTTCACAATACATCATAAAATAAAAACATTTTCAATTAGATTAAATAAATAGCATTAAATTAAAATTAATTATTTGTTTCATTTAATAATAAATTAACTATTTATTAAAAACATATTTTATAATTTATATTCAAATCGTATAATATTTTTCAAAGTTTAATCAAAATTAACTGAAATATTGATTTTGTCACCCACAATTTATACCGACCTTGATGCATTTAACACAACAGATGCTTACCTTGTTTATACAAATCAACTAATTTTAGAGTAATTTTTGGCAGTTATTGTTTAGATAAAATGACTCAGTTGTATATTATACAAGACAAGTTTTAAAAACAATTAGATTAAATAAATATCATTGAATTGAAATTAATTATTGGTTTCATATAATAATAAATTAAAAAATTTCTCGCACTTTGAATATAAATTGAAACTTTCAAAAAATATTTACTACAAAATCAAAAATTAATTCTAACATAAAAACAAATCAAAATTCAAAGCAAATCCCAAAAGCGATGAATAAATAAAACAAAACAAAGAGTCGATCAATGAATACATTGTCTACCACTGGAAGTGATATCTTATGCGATGACATATTGGGACTCATATTAAGTGAGTTATCAATCAAAGAGTTGTTTCGTTTGCAACGAGTGTCGCAACAGTTCCGCGATTGCACTCAAGAAGCGCTTCGGAGGACTCAAACGCTGGCCATTGGATTGAGCGGACGCTGTCATGAGTATTGTATAAGTGAACGGATAATCAAATCTATCGCTGGATCTATTGATCTGAAGGCCAATGATATTTTTGATGCACTTATTGGCAAACAGGACGACAAGAACCGATTACTGCTCCAGAAGTTACCACGAGTTCACAAATTATACTTCAAATGCGTTGAATTCAATTACGAAGACATGAAACTCTTTGTCAACTGTTTGCCACTTCTTCGAGAAATCTACTTCTATGGGATCTCTTTTGGTGTGACAAAGAAGATAAGCTACACATCGAGACAATGGGCGCAACTGTTGGCAAATATCAAACACATAACCATCGGTGATGTCGTGGATGAAGACGTGGCTTCTATGGCAGATATCATAACTCAGTTGAGATCACTTGAAAGTCTTGAGATCTATCGTTTCGAGATTCCTCCGGATCTACTCGTCGATTGTCTGCCCGAAAACATCCGGTCATTGAAAGTAAAGTGTTATAGATTTGACACGCAATCCATCCACACGTTGACCACAAAATGCCATCGAATACAAGAACTGGAACTCATTTCTCAGATGCAGAAGGGCTTGGAATTCACTGAAGACAAAGTCATTTATGATTTCGGCCAATCGTTTGTCATTATCTGCAATCGTCTAAAGAATCTCAAGAGATTAACGGTTCCGTTGACAGACAGAGTGTAACGGCTATTAAGTATTTAGTGGTATTACAATAAAATAATACTGTCGGCAATGAGTTGTAGCTCTGTTAGTTTGGTATCTCCGTGCATTTTACACGATATAGTGTTTCTCTATATCCAATACTCTGGATTTAATAATTCGCATAGCGATGTAACAGCTAATCTATTATATCGCTTTATAGAGTTAACATAAATACACTCTATAGTATAGAGTCTATACATAGGGAATAACCTTAACACAGATATAGACTATAGGTACTATAGACATGCTTATTAACATTCAGATATTTACTTGTTAGAGATCACTCACTATCTAAACTACGATAGGTGGGCATAGACTTGACGCGCAGTAAACATCCAATTACAGGTTTATCTGCAATGCAGTAATAATAATGATTGGATACTCACTTTTGAGAACTGCCCATCTATTCCTATATAAGACCAGAAGCTGTCGCCCAAAGGGGCTGGCTGTCTCTCGCTCTTCTGGAACGGTCTCGATATACAAGTTGTCTTGTCATCATACTTTTGTCCTGTGTTTATAATTGTATTGTTTGATTAAAGTTATAGTAATTATCAATAAAAAGTCTTTAAGCATTTAAACGAATACCGTTTATTTTCATCGAGAAGAACCATACCGATCTCCCGGGTGCTTTTCCATTCTGTCAAATTCAAATAAATTCATGTAGTCATTGAGGGGGAAGAGCCCGGAGCAGCCCGCCCGTCAGCCGCTCCTGCCTGGCTCTTCCCCCTTTGGCAATGTTTCACAATCGGCAGGATTTTGTCCTAATTAATATACTGTTAATAAGACCGAACCATAAAAATATACAAAATCAACAATATAAATACTGTACACCGGACACAAAAATTGACCATAGAACGTCACATAATCAATACACTAACAATTATGTAAAACGGTTGCAAACATAAAATAAAATACAAAATTTGATGATCAATTCTCTATAGAAATAATTATGCCAAAAAGTAAAAGAAATAATATCGTTGAATATAAGACAAATATATTAAAAGTGGAAAAAGGTGTTATTATTAGACTTACTTATAAACTGACACACGACGTACAAAGAACTATTCGACCCTCAAAATGCAAAATGAGATTAAGAAAATCTCATTTTGACCTTTTGAGGGCCGCCTCCCACTCTCCTCCCATAGTTCTTTAAGTATCGACGACATTGTCGTCGATAAATTTGTGGGGCACCACACGCATCGCATGGATTTACCCCCTTACTTATAAATTTCCTCAATCGGTAATTAGTATCAAGTGATGAATGCCTAAATGACTTAGTAATAATAACAATGAATTAATTTTTGGATAATATTACTAATTCAAATTATACTTAACTTGTGAGTTTGAAATCTCTATAGCATTTGTAAGACAAATAAATACCATTTTATAAAATAAATGAACAACACAAATTTAACTAAACTAATTTAATTTTTTTTTGTTAGTTTTTAAAATTTTGCTTGTTTTTTTTGGGTTAATTAGTTATTTAGTGAAACAATGAATTAGTAATAATATTATTAAATTAAGTATAAGTATACAATAAATTTACACTATTAGTTATTATAATTTATAAGCTAAAAGTTTTTAATACATAAAATCACGAGAACATGGTAAAAGACTATACATTATTAATTTTTGAAAGACAATTAGCTCTAATGTTGTCTTCTTTCGCTTCCTTCAAATCACTATCTAACCTGAAGTCCATTTTACGAAAATTATAGCCGTCTATTATTAATGCCATAAACTTAAAACACCGATAAGCACAATCAGTTTGACCATTTTGTTGATTGTCAAACGTTCTACGGAGTGGGCCATTGCGATTAGCAATGCTCCTCATCTCTCCAATTATGTTTAACATTGTTTGACATACGGGGAAATAAATCTGCCTCTCCACGCTAGGGTCCCAGAACCAGTCTGAAAATTATAAATATTAGTACGTGTGTTATTATTAAAATCTAAACAATTACATTGATAAGAACCACCAACTCGTTCTAATAATAATACCGATGAATGCTTATTTTGTTTTAATAATCCGTCAACTCCATTAAACGAAAATAGCATTACAATCATGAAACGTTTTGTAGCTCCAAATGATTTAAACTCGTTTTCGTAATATTTACGAAACGATGATGTTGTCATCACTGGGGTTTGCCGAGTTCCAAAGGTTGGTACACCAAATTTATAAGATTTGATTTCCGATTTCTTTTCAAGAGGTTTACCAACAATCTTGGCACAAAGCAAATACTCTGTGTTCGTTAACATTTCTTGTGAGATTTCAACAAAACGTTCGTATAAGCTGTAAATGTCCAGCGTTCTACGTTTAATCAAATAAAAATTAAATACTTAAAAAAACCAAATAAATAAAGACCAAACCTTTCAAAAGATTTCGTTTCACTTTTAAATATTTTACTGTCTAGTTGACCCAGTAAACGGTCTAGACTATCACGACACAAATGACGCGGAGCCATATTGATTGGTAGAAATTTACTCATGTCGTGCTGGTACGGCTTCACGAGTACACGTTTTCCTGGTGATTGTTTAGCTCCAAATGCTGTATCGTTACCGTCACAAGAGACTCGAGCACGGTCAGAATAGCCGTAATTTTGGAACCGTTGTAAAGCTCGACTATTTTTAAAAAGATCGGCAGTTGCCTCAAACCATTTGATTCTGCCGAACTGCTCACTTTTAAGCCCTAAACTATCATTCAATGGCAAAAATTGAACGAGGTAATAATCTATTTGTTTGTTGCTAACGGTGGCCCCGACAATCTGATAGATCGCATTGTCACCAATAGCCTCAATTCGAGGTATCCGTTTCTTTCGTATTACTCCAAAGTTTACTTTTGGTAGCGCGTTGATGAGATATTCAGAATATAAATTTTCACGATTCCATTCGTCCATTGTAAACGATGTCTTGTCAACAAGAGTTATGCATCTCCTTATTTCCAATTTGTCTAATCGGAGACCTTCCAGTACTTTCCGAACTCCATTGTAGACATAATTACACATGGCAGCAACTTCTGAATATACCGACAACCGATCGTTCATGGAAATACCCGAATAATGTCTGTCCTCTAATTTATAAGGAAAAGTATTGTTCATTATGGACAGTCTGATCGGATCGTCGCCATGTTGAAACTGTAACTTCAACAAATCTGCCATTTCAAAAGGAGTGTACTCTTCAATCTCATGGTAAGGAGGAGGCAATACGGGACAGTCTTCAGGGCATCTTGAAATCTCATTAAGAGCCGTAACTGGATTCCAAGGAATAGAAGACAACAATTCGCGCAATTTTTTTCCTTTTAGAACCAATTTTGGTGTTGGTTGAATAACTCCACAGTGTTTGTATGGCTTTCCTAGCCATAGATTATTCTGCTGTTGAGAGTCGTTTGTCGTTTCAATTTGCGCCGATGATAACTCTTCGTCTGAATCACATTCGTTGTCAATAATTGTTGTAATTCTGTTCTTTCGTAAAGCGTGTAGTGGTGAGGCCGTAGCCTTAGCCCTCACTTGTCGAGTTAGCATGTCTAATACCATCCTCTTAGTCGGAATCGATGGTTGTACACTCGCCTCATTCTTACTAAACGTCTAAAGAATCGCACAATGATTGTTATAAAATTGAATTGACTATGAAAAAGATTTATACATACCCTAGTTGATTCAGCTACACTTCTCATAACACCAGACTCGACAATACTCGACGAAGTGGAGAGAGCAGACCGTTCGGATACAAATATTGTTGTTGTTGTCACTGTTGAAATAGGTCCTTTTGATTTCCCGGTTTTAACAAGAGATTTAGCAGTTGTAGTCTTAACGGTGGGCTTGTTGCGCTTCTTTTCGCCTGGCCACTTATAGCCGCCTGCACGTTTTTTATATCGTCTGGGCCGTGCAGTAGTGGTAGACGACGCATGTGACGTATTGTCAACATCAACGGAATGCGCCTCTGTGTGGGGAGTCTCAATACTGGGTACTTCTCTATTCGCCCTAATGCCAACCATATGTCCAGGTTCATGGTCTCTATCCTCGTTTAATTCCTAAATAAAATGCCAAAATAATGATAAAACGACAATAACTAGCTAACAAAACAAGTTCCAACCATTTCAAGGTCACCAGGAGGGTCGCCTCCTCTATCGCTTTCATCTATCAAAAGTGGATTTTCATTGTCTGATTCAGTCACCAGAGGGCAGTCAAGTGCAGTCACAATAATATCTGGCTGTTCAATAGCATTAATAGTGTCCATCTGTATAAAGAATTATAACAAAATACAATTACATAACAAAAAGTGAATTTAAACAAAATTGTACACTATTCCCAAAAATATTATTACTGCCCCTAAACGTAGAAATTAATACGAAAATTATAAAGAATAAATCATAAAATTTCTCTATACAAATTTAAAGTAATTAATTTTTAAAAGTATTGAGACCTTCCTGTAATAATGCACTCTTAGTGTTAACTGAGTGAACGATCGATAAAAAGCACACAAATGTATTATAAGCCTTTGAATATGCTATCAAATGCACAATACAAAAAAAATCGATAATTTGATAATTTTCGAAAATAACTTTTTTAAATATCAAACCCGATTTTTAGCGAGTCCCAAATAATTTTAAAACAATTATATAATTGTATATGACTTGACAAATAAGTTTGAGAAGTTTCCTACAAAGATAAGATAGAGAAAAAATTAATTAATAGGCAATAACAAATAATATTATTTAATTCAAAACTTACTCAGTATTGCATGAAATGCCATATTATGTGTGTATTTTTACTCCAAATCGCTATAACAGTTGAGCAAAATAATCAATAATAAATGCACTGCCAAAGGCAGGAAAAAGTATATAGAAAATTTACAGAGAATATACCGTAAAATATAAAATTCGTTATAACTTTTGAATTAAAATACCAATTTAACCCAAAATTTACCAATAGTTTTGTATCGATATTTGCACCAATCGTTGTAATTATCTATTAATTGGGAATTAAAATAACTAAATTATTGAATTAAATAATTTTGACTAAATTGTATTCATTTTATCTCTAATAAGACTAATACAAGTAGTGTGAGTGCAATACAACACACAAACTATTGCAAATTCACAACAAATGAGTTGTCATGGCAACGGCCGACTTTTGAATTTGGCCGGTTTATCTATCAGCTTATGTTCAGTAATTAATGCTAAGAAAAAGTGAAGGAGAAAAAAATTTTAAGACGCCATTTTAAGGGGCAAAAGGGGGAAAGAAATAATCTTAAAAATATAACTATTTTGTTAATAAGTCGCGAACGGGTTAATATAATTTAACCAATTCTTATCTAATATGAGCTCACTAGTGGGGCCCATTAAATGCACATGGTTAATTGCTGACCAATTAATATTAAAGGGGTCTAAAATGCCAAAGATCATTAATACTAAAATAGTGAAAACTTAAGAGGTATACAAAAACTTATTAAAATAATAGTTTATAATGAACATATAATTATAAATGTATAAAGGACATAAATTGTCGTATAATAGCTATTTTGAAGAGTGCGGGCCATAATCTGGGCTTTGGTGAGAATGCAAAATCGTTGTCATCGCTATTTAAAATAGCAAAAATGCAATAAATACCAAACTAATTGTTCTAAAAATTCCAAATTTGATATGAGGTTTAATCTTACTTTACTTAACAATCTTTGAAAATAGCAGGCGTTCAGAAACTTTCCAGAGCTTATTTTAGCCCTCATAAAATAAATAATTAATAAAATATCAAAATTTAGTAGTCATAAATAAAATACTTCTAAATAGGTAAGAAGCAAATAGATTATATGGTAAATTCATACTATAGTATACCAAAAATATTACCAATTATTAGTATTTTTATAATAGAGAAAAGTCGTGTAAACCATATATACATCCAAAATTTGTATAATTTATCAAAAATTCAGTACATTTATTGGCTGTAGTTCATAAGACACACCCCATAGACAAAAGTTGCAATTATAAAAATTAATGCTAAAAATAATTATAAAATGATAGGCGGGTCAGAATTAATGTGCGACAAATTCTGTCCCCCTCAAAAATTTTCCACATACTTTAACATAGGAAACGGCAATTTTAAACTCAATGTTAAATCAATGTAAAATTTTCAAATCAACTCTAGAGGCATGCCACCACTATGACGTGTATACCTAGTTATAATAAATATATTTAAAAAAATTACACCCCCATGACACACCCCCTTTGCTATATAATTAGCAACTAAAAGTCAAATTTTTGAAGAAATTGCTAATTTTCAGCAATTTATTAAGTAAAATTATGTTAAAGATAAATTAATTTGATTACCAATTAATTTATACTTATTGCAAGTACCGAAACCTATTACACTACCGCTTCCTATGTGTATTGAAATTACAACAACAAGATATAAAAATTACATAAACGGCTAATCGTTTTAATTTGATCTGTGTAATGCATGATACAATAATAACTAATAGAGAAAATAATTTTTGTGTATATCCTATTGCACTATATTTAATAACACTATTATTGCAACTAAATAATGAATAATGTCTTCATATAAAATGTTTTCTTATGTTTAAATTAAGGTATTTGACATAAGAATACAGCATAAACATTTTCTAAATTCGCTTTGGCTGTTTTATATTTGAGACAACAAATGAATTGACACAAAACGCTTTGGAAGATTTTAAGCAACGACAATTAATACGAAACAAACGTCAAGAACCTGTATCAATGATTGCTTCATTTATGGTTGGAGCAGCAGTTGGAGGGTGGCTCTTTAGTGGCGGAAAGGATGTCGAAAAATTAAAAGAAGAATTTAATAAACTCTCCAGCCAAGTGGATCAAAATACGTTAAATACTATAATGATAAAAGATAAACTTATTGGGTTAACAAACACAGTAGCTGACTCAAATAAATTATTAGATCAGAAAATTGAATCTTTGAGAAAAAGCACAGAAGCCCACATCAATACACTTGGAACAGTCTTAGGAAAACAAATTACTAAAGTGGAAAACAACCAATATTTGTTAGGGATACTTACATTCCATACAATGTTTAAAACAATGAAAGTTCAAGGTTTGCAACAAGCAAGTTCAATAGCATTGGATCTCATTAATCTATGGGACGTCATTTTCTCGGAATTGAGACGAGCCGTACTAAGCCACAGTCTGATCTCGTGGGGAAATTTAAAAAAAGTATTAGAGGACGTGAAGCAGAAGATAGAACATAATTATGAACTTGGCATAGATTACGAATACTATCAACTTTATTATAGTCTCCCACTCGTAAACTATCAATTGGATAATAACAGAGATATTTTATGGATTCACTATCAAATACCATTAAGAAAAATCCGGACAAACAATCATTATGATATGATTACCATAACGCCCAAAGTTTTCCCTTGTGAAGGGATTTATTGTAGTTTATTTCCAACCTCCTCTGATGAAACAGAATTTCTTTCTATGGACATCACTAATAACCTATGGTTAATGCAAAATAAAAGTTTATATAAAGAAGGCAATAGACAAGATGTCATTTGTCAAGCAACTGGGAGTAAAGAAATTTGTTTCACGTTTCACCCGAACGTTCTTAATAAACCATCAGAATGTAGTAAAAGCATAAATGAGTGGGATGATGAACAAGTAATTTCTAAATGTAAATTTAAACAAAAAACAAAATTCAGCTATCGTCCATTATTGGTAGGACGATATCAATACATGGTTCATTCAGATGTCGTACCGTCATATTATTTAAATTGTAAAGGCCAACATGGTAAACAATTTTTCACACAAAATTACTCAGTTTTAATACAACTCGAATCTTTTTGTGATGTATTTCTATCGGGATTAAATGAAACCCTGAAAGGTCCAAATGAAGGCGTATTAAGTTCTGAATCTAATCACACATTAACTACATTTCACTCTTCACTAATTGAACAAATTCACGAAAATATCAGAGAAACGCAAAATCAAATGAAAATCGAGCGTTCAAAAACAAAATTAAATTTTATTGACAGACATTTATTTAAAAACATTTCACTCGAATTAGACTTTGACAACTCTAAGCTCACAAAATTAACAACATCATTATATCAAAGCCAAGCTGAACTTGCTAACATGGTTACTAAAATAAATGACAGATATTACTTTTTTCAAACACAATTTACACTGTGGTCATACGTCTCTATGATCGGAGATGCTTTAAGAATTTTAACCACACTTGTGGTTATATTTGGAGTCATCGTGCAAACAAGATTCTTGGGATGGTATTTATCACCTATAATTATAATTCATACGCGAAGAGTTGGAGCAATTACAAATTTCTTTACACATGACTATTTTGAATCAGTAACCTCTATATCAAACACAATACTTGTCTTTGGATTTGTCGTATTATTGATACTTTATATCAAATGTGCATACTTTCGAAGAATTGAGATTTCTAATTTTGAAGGGAATTGTTATACAATTGGAGAATATTGCCCGTTCAGTTTGATAGTTCAGATAGAACATCGCATAAACTACTTGACCAAAATTATTTACGAAACCGCATCAATAAGGATTCCATTAAAACATATTGACGAATATGTTAATGATTTGAGATTAATAAATCAAAGAGCAATTTGGATTGTGGAAAGCCAAAACTTTCGACTAGCTGATGAAGTGCTACTCTATGGAATTGATCTCTATGGAGAAAGAATAATCACAAAATCATTCACGGTCACTATACCATTAAGAAATATTAAGTGGCAACACAATAACTATCCTGAATCACTTACATTAAAAACAACATTTGGCTTAGCCACTTTAGCAATTATTAAAAAAGCGACACTCCCACCCTCGGGGGTCGAGTCTACTGCTTTATAAAATTTTATCTTTTGTTATAGATGATTAGAAATGATTTATCCCCGGAAAACCTGTCAACCCTATCTGCTTCACATGCACAACGCGAAGACGAAAGTGTTATGCTCGACGAACTTCCACACAATTCCCGTGATAATAGAATTTCATTTGCATTAGATACTAAGCCTCGAGATACAGCACCGCAACCGACTAAGCGAATTATAACTCCTTACAATTCCCCCTCTGATTCAGAATATGAAGATGTCAAACCAAACGCGCCGTCATTATCATTATTAGAAACACAAACCGCTCCGTCTGGTAAACCACTTCCGGTTCCAAAATATAATTTGTCTGATTTACAAAGATGGATGGAGTTATATGAGTTTGTCTCAGACGTTAATGGGTGGTCAAATCACACTAAATTCAGACGACTATTTCTATCTTTTGAGGGCACACCTCACTTCGAGTACTTTTTGCAATTGCGCCGAACCAATAAGATATTTGACTGGAATTCTGCAAGAGAAGTGCTATTGAGAAGAAAACCAAAAAATGAATCTTTAATAAATACAGACAGTATTCACGAACGACGACAAAGAGATGACGAATCTGTTGTAGACTATATAACTACTAAAGAGACAATGATCTCAAAAATAAATTTAATCTTGCCAGAAGAATTTATTGTAGGAGAAATTCTATCAGGATTACGCCCCGAAATCTATGACACTATCATGAAAAGCACAATTGATTCTCCAATTCTAACTGTGGATGAATTAATAAACCGAGCAATTCCATTGGAAAAATTATCAAAAAATATCGAAATACGAGAAAAATTGTTTAAACCAAAAAGACAACAAAAGAAAACTGATGAACAAGAAAAAGAATATTATAATGAGTACGAACAAACCACAGAATTTCGAAAACTTACAAATTCTATAAAAGATTTAAATCGCGAAATTTACAAACTTAAATTAGACAATCGACCACAAAGATTCAATCATAATTACAATAATTCACAAAGAGGAAGAGGAGGATACTTTCAACCACAAGGGAGACAATATAGCAACCAAAATCCAAACAGACCGAACAGACCAGAAACTCAACCTAAAGAAATTGAAGATAAAATTAGAGATAATAAATTTAATGTTCAACGAGATACAATGGGTAACGTAAAGTGCTATAGATGTGGAAAGGTTGGTCATTTTGCACGATATTGTAAAGCAGACCAAAATAAACCAAATGTTTCTAACTCGGGAAACTAAACAAGGGAGATTTGAATAGCGACACAGATCTCCCAGTATTCAATAATTCGCTAACACAACAAGATAACCAATTACTAGTAGTTGACATTATCATATCAAAATTACCATTTAAATGCATTGTTGACACAGGAAGCGCAAAATCTTTAATAAATGAGTCTATTGTAAATGATCTGAATATAAAAACCCAATTGCTTCAAAAACCAATTCTTCTGAAAATGCTTAATACCATTACTTCACCTATTTTCAAGGAAGCAACTATAACATTTAAAACATTTCAAGACAGAAGTCCTACATCATATACTAATATTTTTCTTGTAGTACCGGATATGACAATTGACATGATTCTTGGATTAGATTTCTGTAAACGAAATATTTCTGCAATATGCTTTGATGATAATGGATCCAGTGTTACGATAAATAGTAGAATCGGAATAATGGACGAAATTAATGGGCAAAGTATTCCTATATTAGATTCGAATACAGACTTCTCGACAATTCTAGCAACTGATCCTCAAATTAAATTAAATGATGATTATAAATTGGAATTATTAATTCAATTAATTAACAAAATACCCGAAAGCAAAACTCGTAGACATGTTCTAAATTTACCATACAACTATTCATGCATACCGTTACCACATTATCTTAACATTGAAGAAAACCGACAGAGGTTTGATTTTCAAACTACTATGGGATCAGAATGCGAAGAAGAAATATACGGATTGGTAGAATTAATTGATAAATACGAACACATATTTGCATACTCAAAATATGACTTGACTATTGCCCGAGGAATTGAACATAAAATAGAACTGACCACAGATAAACCTATCAACAAACCCCCTTATAGGACATCGCTTAAAGAGAAAGAAATCATTAAAACACAAATTAATGAAATGCTATCACATAATATAATACAACCATCTACATCAGAATACGCTAGCCCAATCGTACTTGTAAAGAAACAGAATAATGATTGGAGAATGTGTGTAGACAATCGTGGATTAAATGAAATTACAAAAAAAGATCGATTTCCATTACCAGTAATCTCCGATTTAATACATAACTTACAAGGATGCGCATATATCACAACAATTGATTTGATCTCTGGTTATTGGCAAATACCATTATACCCACCTGATCGCCACAAAACAGCTTTTATTTGTAGTGAAGGATTATTCGAATTTTTAGTCTTAAACTTCGGTTTATGTAACGCCCCCTCTTGTTTTCAAAGATTAATGCAGCGTGTCTTAAGTGGTTACTTATGGATCTTTACAATGGCCTATTTAGATGACATAGTAATCTATTCTAAAACCTTTAGCGAGCATTTGGAACACATCGAAAAGGTTTTCGAACGATTGGAAGAATATAATCTAAAAATTCAACCAAGTAAATGCTCGTTCATTGCGAAAGAGACAAGATTTTTAGGTTACAAAATAACGCGAGAGGGGATATCACCAGATCCCGATAAAATTAAGTCAGTAGAAGAATTTCCGCGTCCCAAGACACAAAAAGATGTCAGAGCATTTCTTGGACTTACTGGTTATTATCGATCACTCATTGAATCTTATAGTCACATAGCAAAACCATTAACATTACTGTTAAAAAAGGAAGCTGTAAATTCTGTTAAGAGAATTACTTGGAATGAGGACTGTGAACTAGCGTTTCAAGAATTAAAATCTAGATTAATTTCATCACCAATTCTAGCACATTACCTACCTGAAGGTAAACTAATTCTGTATACGGACGCCTCTGCATACGCAATGTCATGGATACTACATCAAGTTCAAGATGAAAGAGAAAGAGTATTAATTTACGGTAGTAAAACGTTTAACGCAACACAATGTAATTACTGTTGTAGCGATAGAGAATGTTTGGCTGTTGTTACCGCGACCATTAAACTACGACACTTCTTGGCCGGCAATCACTTTGTAATACGAACTGACCATCATAGTTTGTGTTTTTTGATGAGAATTCGAGACATTTCCGGTCGACTGTGTCGCTACGCCCTCCGTTTACAAGAATTTGATTTTACAATTGAATATAAATCGGGAAAATTACATCTTAACGCTGATTGTCTTTCCCGATATCCAAACAAAGAACCTTTAACTAACCAAGATGATAATGAAGAAGAAATACCAGTATATACGGCAGTTATCAGAAACCCTACATGCAAGAATAACTGTATAAATAAATGTTCACTAGAAGATGATTACTCAGAATTTAATGAAACAACAATAGCTGTCATAAACGAATTAAATCTTGAGTTAAAAATGATGACGTGTCACTCTATGTCAGACAACGAAAAAATTCAGTATATCACAGCTGATAAAAAATATTCAGATAATGTTATTTCAACTTTTACAGTAGAAGAAATAAACATGCAAACCGAACAACAATCAGACTCTTGGTGTCAACACATCACAACACTTATACAATCTGGTCAACCAAATCAAGCTAAAGATTATTTGATAGATCAAACGTCAGGAATACTGTATAAACGCTCGTATGATGACTACGGTAACGAGAGAAATTTAGTCTGTCTTCCAAAGAATTTAAGACAAGAAGTAATGAGTGAAATTCACGGTGGACTAACAGGCGGTCATTTTGGATTCTTGAAAACAGCAGCTAAAATCAGAGACAGATTTTATTGGCCTAAACGGGATAAAAGTATAAGAAAATTTATTCAAAGTTGTACATGCTGTCAATTCCGCAAACGAGACGTTGGCAAACCTAAAGGACTTCTACAGCCAATACTTATAAACAAACCGTTAGATTTAATAGGGATGGACCTGGTGGGCCCATTACCAAAAACGGCAGACGGAAAGAGATATTTACTCGTCTGTGTCGACTATGCCACACGATACGCTATAACTGGTAGTCTACCGGACGCCACATCACAAGAGATCGCTAACTTCTTCATAACACAGATAGTATGTAAATTTGGTTGTCCATCTAGAGTCCTTACTGACAATGGCCGTCAATTTGTTTCGGCTGCGATGGAAGACGTATTTCGATACTTTAAAGCCGAGCACAGTAGATGTAGCCTATACCACCCAAATACAAATGGACTTGTGGAAAGAACCAATAGAAGCATAACCGACTCTATCGCAATGTATTGTAATACTAATCAAAGAAACTGGTCGCTTGTGTTACCGTTTATTGAATTTGCATTTAACTCATCAGTTAGTCATAGTACTAAATATTCCCCGTTTTACTCCATGTTTGGTTATAACCCCACACTACCAATAGACGTTGCAATGAGGCTTGAGCCGTATCCAAATCAAATTGAATTATCAGATCGTTGGGAAGATGCTAGATATTTGGTGAAAGAAAATCTTAAGGACTCTCAAATACAACAAAAGAAAACTTATGACGCTAAACATCGTAGCTTCACGTTTAAAATAAACGATAAAGTATCAGTTTACAAAAAGATACGAAAAATTGGAGTAAATCAAAAGATGCTTCACAGATACACTGGTCCATATAAAATTGTTAAAATCTTTGAAACACCTAAAGACCTTTACAGAGTTATTGACCTAAATGATCCCACAAGAATAGAAAACATACCAGTTTTAAGATTAAAACGATGGTATGATAGGGAAGAAGAAACAGATGATCCAATGAATAAACAAGAAACGATTAATCGCTTAACTAATAAAGAATCAGAAAATCCAATAAATGATCAACAAATTAATGATCGGATCACAGAACAAGAATTAATTGAGGTCAGACAACAACACATAATTGGTGATTCTCGACCGAAGCATGCGAAAAGAGTAACCTTCGTCGATAACGAAGGAGTTGACGTCAATAAAGCCCATGAGGAAGTGGAAATATTACCCACAATTCCAGAGGAAAATGAGGCTGATGAACTTGTCGAGGAACCAGAAGATTTTGGTGAAGAAAGTTCTACATTATATACAAGTACTTGCGCGACGTTGGAGAACCGAAAATGTCGATACTCCACAAATTTATCTCATCAGACGGAGCTCTAAATAAGGTAACGAATAATACATGTTTGGGTGAAATTGCGTTCGAGCTCAGTTAGGTAACACACTAATGAACACAATAGCACTTAAACATAGTTTATTCAACTCATCACATAGTAATGCACGCTATTATATTCACAGCTTAACTACCCTTTTAACTATAAATGTTAACTCAAACACGACATATAATCCTATAATTATTATTAACTTACATTACAACTTAATTTAAATTACAATTTAAATCAATTTTAATTAATTAATTAACAAATACATAAGATACAATACAGTTATGTAAACAATAACAACACTCAAATCTATAAATAAAAACACTAATGGTAATATTATATTTATTAGCATAATTATTAACAACATTACAGTGTAGTCAATATTATAATCCATATTTTAATCTATAATATAATCAAAACTTTAATCTCAAATAAAATAACCCTATGATTGTGTAAGACATGTAGAATAGGGTAGGTTTTCTCGGAGCTCTTCCGTTTTCCTACCAACAAAAAAAAATTGAAAAACAATAATAAAATACCAAAAACAAAACTATTTATATTAATCTATTACTAAAATATTAAATTGTTAAAATATAATATAATAATCAATATAATTAATAAATATTATAAAATATTAGGAAAATGCATTAAAATGTAACTAACAAACTTATATTGAATGAAATTTTGACAAACAAACAGTATGACTAGACATCTTTGTAAACCGGAGCTTTACCTTCCAGTCGTGGCCGAGTGTAACGGCTATTAGCATAAATCACCATAATGTTATTTTATTATGACAGCCGTTACTCAACATCGAGACAATCAAACCATAGAGGCACGTAAAATGTGCTATATCACAAAGAGATATAGGTTATGAGACCTAAATTATTAAG
>CAJPIZ010001027.1:0-16159 GCA_905368565.1 Medioppia subpectinata | reverse complement strand
CTCTTTAGTCCAGCCGTCCTTTTTAACGAGGTTACAAACATTACGATAGGCTTCGTAATCTTTTTTCCCGTTCCCGGTGGTCGGGGCGTTGTTCCCGTGCACAGCCTCGTTGACCAGGGTGAACGTACGCGCGTGAAACGGTACACCTAGCTGGCACTTGGCCTTTGGCACTCCCCGGTCTACCCATTCATTGACGTTTTGTATACACAGGGCGTACGGCGAGTGATGGGCCGTATGTTTCCACGTGACCGGCGCCAAGTCGTATGTCATGATGTTTACGTAATCGAGCGCCCTTGGTGTATTGAAATATTTTAAATAGCATAAATATATTAATCATATAGTGTATTAGATAATACATTATTCTCATCATAATTAATATCTAGCGAATTTTATATTTAAACGTAAATATTGTAAAATTGCATTAGTTTTTACATTATTTTATAAATATTGTTTTCTAATTTGTGATGTATAGAAATCTATTTTTTCCATGATAGTATAAAGTTTGCAAACGTATTAATGAACTATGTAATAATTGTAATGATAATATAACAGTTGACATACTCGCCGAGTACTTTATAATCATATGAAATGTCTGCGATGTCAGTGCCGGCGACCACTGCCGCCGATATTGTCAACCGTGGCGTCAGTTTCTCAAACGCGGCCCTAATTTCCTAAAAGACATCATTTTAAAGCATTTTAAAAATTAAATACTTTATTTTGTAAATGCTTTATTTTAATGCACAATTAGTTTGCATTTATTATAAGACTGTAATATAATATTGCTTTAGAAACTTTGTTTATTAAGAAAATAATATGTAATTAATTTGGGGATTGAAAGTCTTGAATTAAAAATTATATTTTTAGAAAATTTTATTTTTAACACCAGTTAATACAATAGTTAAATAATGTATTTAAACTATTATATTAAATTAATAATATCTCAATCTAACAACTTAAATTTTAATTTATAATACTATATAATAATAATTTAATAATAATATAATGAGTATTTAATTGAAGAAAATTAAAGTAAATCAAAATTTACATCCCATCCAAAAACATTGTAATAAACACTAAATTAATTTTTAAAAAATATAAATACCTTGACAAACAAACCAAAATTAACTTTATCAGACTTGGGACCGGCGGTACAATTACCAGTCCAACAGACCGGGTACTCCCAGTCCAGGTCCAGGCCATCAAACTTATACTTTTGCAAATAGGGTATAGTATTACGGATAAACTCACGCCTGAGCTCAGCACTATTGACCAATCTGGACCATTTAATATCTGGCCTGGCCCAACCGCCGACCGACACTATCAACTTCATATCCGGATTGATTTTCTTGAGGGCCAACAGCCGGGTATAAGTGTCGGGTTGTGCTGAGCCCTTCTCGTCAATGATCACGTTGTTTTTGTCGTCAATTTGATGAAAGGCATAGTGCAGGTGAGTGCATAGGGTCGGGTCAATTTGCTCCGGTGTCATACCACCGGGCAGACTGTTGGCCCAGTAGCAGATCACACGGAGTTTTTCGCCCGTGGTAAAATACGGGACACTGCATAATACAATGGCTACCAGCGCTAATAGTTTCATGTTATTTCTATGGAAGTTTTAAAAATACTGTACTCGTGTCGTTGTGTACATACAATGTAGTTGTTTTAAATGATATTAAACTGTTGTATTGATTTTAAGCGTTTGTTGATATATCATTAATGTAAAAGTTTATATATAAATAGATAAATAAAGGTGATTATACGATACAGTGTATTCAACTTATAGTTTACATTAGTTTTTGTAATTACATTAATTATAATAAAAACTTACAAAAAACACGTCGTCCATTACAACGCCAATATTATTTAGCAAATAATAGTTTATTAAATACTTTAAGGATTTAGTAAATTTTATAACAGTTTATTCAAAAATTTTAATTATATTCATAAATGTTTTAAAACAATATTAATGAGTATACTGTATACTGCAAAACTTGCTATGAATAGCTTAATGACATTTATTTTTTACTGTTACTTATCACAATTAACACACACTATTTTAACTCTATCAAATATTATTATTCATTCAATATAAACCGTTAATTTTTGAAATCACTTATTATTTAAGTAATTTTATTTTATTAATATTTATTAAAATTAATTTAACATGTTTATCACAATCAGCTAAAAAATTTATTTATGTTCACAACCATAAGTGTCTGGCGCTGGTCCGGTGCCAAACAGGCCGTAGTTCAACGCGTGTAACAATGGGTTGGCCAGTGAACAGCATTCTTTGCGATAATCATCCTGGCTGATCTCCCATATTATTATACCGCCGTAACCATTATCTCTCACCCATTTGCTCTTGCTGCATAATAAAATAATTATTTAATTATTTTTAATTAAACATATTTAAAATTATTAAAATTATTAATGAGATATAATTTTAATCGGGCGTCACATGTGGTTCCAAATAAAAAAAATTAAATATCTATAAATATATATGACGTATACTAACAAATATATATTACAGTTTATAAACAAGCATAAAACAATAGATAAACTGTAATGAAACACGTTTAAATTTAAATCATACAAATACACTAACTATTTACATTTAAATGGCAAAACATGGTAATTAATCTTTTTTTATAATTTTCACCAATAAATACTCACTCATAGGCGGCGTAGGGGTCGTCATAGCCCACCCACTCGAGGTCCTTATAGGCGATGGGGTCGTGACCGGCGTCGGACTGCTCTTTAGTCCAGCCCTGGCTCTTAACCAATTTGCAAACCGACTTATAATTGCCGTCGACGTGACCGTCGCCAGTGATGGGTGCGCCCACTCCGTGCTTATTCCTGTCGGCCAAGTGGTAGGTGTGGCCGTAGAAGGGCTGACCCATTAGCACCTTGTCTTTGGGCACACCTTTGCGTACGTAATCCTCCACATCGGCCACACATACGCTAAACTTGCTGTGATGTCCGGTGTGGCCGTCCGTCACGTGAGCCAAGTCATAGGTCATTACGTTCACGTAGTCCAGCGCTCTTTTGACCAAGAGTAGGATTAGAATTAGTTAGCATGTTTGTTTTTGTGTCATATAATTTTATTAAGGTGTAAAATTTATGTATTATACTTACTCTCCAATAGCCTTGTAATCGTACGCCTTGTCGGCTATGTCGGCGCCCGCGACCACCGCTGCCGATATGGTCAGCCGGGGTGTGAGCTTATTGAATGCTTCGCGGATTTCCTACATCATCATGGTTATTTAGCATTTTGTACATTTATTAATTGCAATGTGTATAACCAAAATGTTGCTTTCAAACTTACCTTCACAAACACACCATAATTAACACGATCGGATGCGGGACCGGCCGTACAGTTGCCCGTCCAGCAGACCGGGTACTCCCAGTCGATGTCCAGGCCATCAAACTTATACTTTTGAATATAAGCAATAGTGTTGGCAATCCATTGTTTACGGAGGGCCGGCGTGTTGACCAACTTTGAATATGGCTCGTTTGGTTGACCCCAACCGCCCACCGACACCACTACCTGTAGGGTCGGATTCTTGTGCTTCAAAGCCAACAATTTGTTGTATATATCCGGTTGTGGCCAACCCTTGGAGTCCTTTATCACGTTGTTTTGCGGGTCCATTACGTGAAAGGCGTAGTAAATATGCGTACAGAGGGTGGCGTCGATCTCCTCCGGTGCCATATTTACCCAATTAGCCCAATAGCATACTATACGGGGTTTGGCCGCTACCTGTGCCCCGCAGTATAGCACGACTATAAACCCCATTATTATTAACAAACGCATTTTGGTTTGTAATTGATATTAGCTCTAATAAATAAGGTACACTAAAAATGCATAGTGGCTTATTTTGTATCTATGTACACTATTTAATTTTACTTTTAAGTGGTTTTAATCATGTTATGAGTACTGAGACTATAATCTAATCTCTGTTTGCTTCTATTAATTGGATCATTAATCCGGGTTTGTTGTTGTATAATAAAAGTTATTTTTAATGTACCTGTACATAATGTAATCAATTATCTGTCTTAATTAACATTGCAGACTCAATCTTGTGTTTGTACAAATGTACACTAGGTCATTTAATAAAATTAGTGTGTAATGAATTAACGTAGAAATTTAGTATAAATTACCACACAGAATTTGTCATGAATTATAAACATAGAAATATTATCTAAAAATATAAATTATATCTTGTTTAATTGTGCTTGCCTAGTTGTTAAGTAGTTTAAATGTATTTGATAGTAAACTAGACTGACCAGATGTCCAGAAATGGCCTGGATTGTCCCGAAATGAAGGTCCCTGTCCAGTGTCCAGGGCGGGGGTAAACCCTGACATTATAGTGTCCAGGAATGATAAAATGAAATTTTTACTATAAATGTTTTCTAAACTCCATACAGTATTTGTAGCAGTGCTTTTATTGAAGGGAATTGTTTATAACAGACTGCCCAAATACTTGTACAATACATATACATACACTTTAAAATAATCAATATAAAATTCTTTTGCATATAAAGTACTCTGTTAGAAAAATATATTTGTTAATGGAATTTTATCGATATATTATCAATTTCCAATACTATCAATAATACGAATTGAGTACAATATTTTTAAATATAATTACCTGATTGAATATATTATTTAATAAACATAAGTTATACATAAAGTTAATGGTTTTCACATGTGAATAATGTTCGTCATTTTCCATTTTTGAAAACTATTTTCCAGGAAAATAGTTTTGCGCCGGAAAATTCTTTATATTCCTTAAAATTGGGATGATATATAAATATTTTATCATATTTATTACATGTGCCCTAACATGGTTAAACATAATCGAGAGGAATATTAGGTAAAATCTATTTAATTAATTTAATTTGAATCATTTTGTAAATTATTTTTTAATCAAAATTTAATAATTGCGCTCAAATGATAAGGTAATGCTATGTGAGTGACAAGTAATTCTTTGTTATTCACCAAATACATTATAAAAGTAATTGAGTACTGTTTTAAATAAAATTATTTTACACATTTTTATACTTTTCAAACAATTTATGGATAATAATGCTTAAAATTATTAAAATTATTTAAAATATTTCCCCCTTGTTAATCATTTCCCTGATAGATTTTTTATTTTCCGAAGTTTCCCTATAAATTCCGTCCCGGCAACATGGGAATTTTAGAAATTTTCAAATAATGACGACCATTACATGTGAATGATAGCAAAGAATTTAAATATTTTCAAGCATAACATCACACATAATAGTTTAGTTTTAGCATATAGTTTAAATTGTGATTAAGTTTATCGTGTTTTTTGTTAAATTTGTAATTGGTAAATATCTTAAATCAAATAACATAATGTAAAAATATAAAATGTACAGGCACAAATAAACTAAAATCGTCTTAAAAACATGAATAAAATATTTTATTATTGCTTAGAAACCTGTCCAGAATTAGTCAAGGTTTAGACCACTTTTTGTCCAAAATTTGTCCAGGAATATTACGAGAATTTCAATGAAAATCCAGAATTTAGCAAAACCCATCTGGTCAGTCTATAGTAAACTGTTGAGCAAAATAGACATTAATAAAATTACAAAGTAATTCTCAAATTTAAAGTATAGTTACTTTTTATTTTTATGCTGCCAGTTCTACCTGGTGTTTTATTATCAAAATGAACCTTAATTAAGCCACTATTTATGTTTAATTGCACTTACATTAAAATGTACACGATAAACTGAAAAACATTCGGCACTGAGAAAACTACCCAAATACAGTATTAAAAATATGACTCGTTATACCAGACTTCTTGAATATTGACTTTATGGTTCCGGTATTAATTTATAAATTTATCTTCATTTAATGATTTCATTTATTTATTCGTGAATTTATTTTAACACAAAAATTGCAAATATTTTATTTATTTAATAGTAAAATATAATTCATATAAAATTTAGAGTTTATTAATTAACCTTATTAAATAAATCATGTTAAATTAATTGTGTTTATTCAATTTGAGCAATAGCATGGGTAATCACAGGTTGGGTAATCAGGTGTTGTGGTGGGACGTGGGGGGCGTGTGGGACGTGTCGGACGTGTCGGACGTGTCGGACGCGTTGGTCCTATAGTTGGTGCATCAGTTGGTGCATCAGTTGGTGCTATAGTAGGATAGCCGCACGAGTCTTTGCCAATTTGTTGATCATGGTCGCAACCAACACAATAACCTTTAAACTCGGCCTCACCCTGTTTATTAAGGCACCTAAATATTGCATCACGCTCGCAATTACCATGTAGAATTATTTGGTCGTAATTGCATGTATGTTCAACCGCCCGATCGCCGCAGTGAATGCCCAAATAATCGCCGCAATTGCATGTATTGTTTGCTAATTATATTTGTATATTGAAGTAAACAATTAGTAAATATTATATTATCAATCAATTAAGAATTTATTTGATATAGTTTTACCAAACTATAAATTGTTAAATTGATTATACATAACCTGAAAAAATCATCTTAATCAGTTTGTAAAATTAAAATGTCTACTTAAAAAAGTAAATTATGTTTGTATAATCAGCATTCTGGACTAAAATTGTCTTGCATAGTATTAAATTTCAGTAATAAAGATTAGGTTTAAAGTTATTACCTTTTGATTTATTATTATTGAGCATAAGGCATTGATCACTACCAGCATGATTCGATTGTTGACAAGTAGGACAGTAACCCTTAAATACGGCCACTGTTTGGACACTCGGGCAGAAATAATATCCAGTTTTGTCGCATGATTTGCCAAAGAGTGTAATAATAGCACCCGGTTTACAATTGTTAACATTAGCCCTAAAACCACAATGGTATCCAACGTAATCGCCGCACATACAAGTCGCGTCATCTAGAAATTTTTTTATATAAAGTATGACCAAATTATTTTATACAATTAACAATTAATTTATATTTAACCGTAAATAATTTTTAAAAAAAACCTTCTCGGAAAATATCTAAAAATATGTTAAAATAGTGGATTAAACCACATTTTCATATCTGACAGTTCACTATCATAGCCCTTATTACAAATTATGTTTAAATTCAATCACCAATTATTAAGTAGCATACAAAATTTAAAAATATTTTCCCAAGAAATGTTTTTACTATTATATTGAATATAATGTAATTTATGATTTATTAAATTATTTGTTGATTTTATTGTAAATTAAAATATACAATAGAAAACTATTTTATTTTTTATTAATGGTACATTATATTTCTATGGAAAGTATACACTTGGGAACATGTTATTTACCGACAGTCTAGCTATTTGAATTTATAATTCTCAATAACAATAGATATTATAGTAAAATGTCAAACATCAAAATATTCAATTTTATATAAAAATCACAATAAATTATTCTGATAATATTACCAATGTTATTATCCATGTTTCGTCCGTCTGTACTAACTTGAGTAAACAACAACAAAATGCAAACATAATTTAACATATACATATTACAATTGTATATAATTTCGTTATGTAATTTTAAATAATTCTAATTACATAGTTTGTTTATTAACTTTAGAGCAATAAATATTTATAACTGAAAATATTTTAGCATTGTTCGTATAATATAAATCATGAAGTATAAATGCATGATCATTATACCGTATTTGATTTATTATTAATATATATATCATTTAAACAATTTATGACATCGTGAATTAAGATAATTTTTACATTATACTATTCGGTTATGTTATATAAATATGAGGTTAAATCGGACTGTGTAAATCTTACCATAAATTTATGGATTAACACTTTATGAAAGCATAACATTATTATTACTAATAGGATAAACTATCTTCTGATAATGTACTGTATATACTGTTAGTCACAAGCAATTTATACAAATAAATCATTTAAATAATTATATATAATTATTTTATTAAAATATTGTTCAATATAAACCGTAAAATCTTGCATTATTCGCGAAAATTTTATCTACTATTAAACTACAAAGAATTTGTTATAAATTAATAAAACCAATTTAAATTGATTTTTATCAAAACTTACCATGTGGTTAATGGATTTTAAATTTCATATAAACTTATTGATGATTGAGATGAATTTATACTATAGTTTCTAAAAAATTAATGGGACAAGAATTGCAAACAAAAATAAATACAATTTTTATGATAGGTTAGAAATATTTAAATAAATAAATTATAATCAAATCTAAATATTTTAGATAAATCTAGATTTTAATTTTTATAAGCATCATGGTGGTCTGTATTCGGTTTAGAATTTGACTCTCATTGTAGTTGAAGTTATGATATTTAAAAATATGATAATTTTCAACCAAATATTTAAGTGCAAATTTGTTAAAATAATTCAGATTTACACTCATTAAAAATTTTTAGTATACAGAGTTTGTATTACAGACCAATCATCCATTCTTCATGAAACTTGGTTTCTGGTGCCCTAAATTGTTAACTTAAATAATTATAACTTAAATCTTATTTAATTTTTATGTTAATTTATCATAAAAATGCCTATTTAATTAGCTTTATATAATAATGCTATATTTATTTTTACACAATCTGTAATGATTTTTTTTACCATTAATAAATGTAATTAAACAAAGATATTTAGAAAATATTGGTACAAATGGCATTCAACATTACGCAATTTTTTAAAATTATTTATAAATTAAGTCTTATAATGGTAATTTTAATATAAATGATAATAAATTATATTTTAATACGTAACATCAATATATATTAAACAACACTAATAATGTTAATTTTATTAAATTTAAAATGTTATATTTCATGTTGCTGTCAAATAATACGAAATATAAGAGAATCATAGAATAATTATCTTTATGCTGCCAATTCCACTTGGTATTTTAGTTTTAAAATAAAATTAATTAAAACAATTATTTAAAAATAATGTTCAAGTTTAATAAAACAATTTGTTATTAAACAAAGGCACAGACAAAATGCCTTAATGCATAGATATGCCTACTTTTACCACAAATAAAAATCCAATTCCTAAAAAAATCATGTTTAACATATTATATCTGAAACTGTTTTGTTTAACATTTTAAGTGTTGCATTTATATACAAGGAATATTTCACCCGGTACACTTTGTTTTTTACTCACAAAAGGTAGAAACTTGGCCAAAATAATTCCAGGTAACATAGCAATTAGATTTATATGAGATTTATATTTTGAAAATAAACTGGTTTGCTGTCTTAATAGTGTATGTTTTATCGTAATAATGTTTTTAAGATGAATGAATTTAAGCTAAAGAAAGGTAATTTTTAAAACATCCTAATACGATTAGAATTACAATTGTTTTAATTAAGAGTGGTAATAAAATATGATATAATATCTTACGAACAAAAATAATATTTTGTAGAATTTGTATTAGTACCTCATTACTAATGATTGGTATCTAGGTAATAAAACAATAACGTTGAATGTAGATAATAAAATTAAATTTTATAATAATTTATAATATAACACATAATTAAGGTAGGCTCATTCACTGTCATAATACAGCAATGGGTAAAATAAAATTAAAACGCTTTGAAGTATTATTAGACTCGAATGTACAGTCATTAACGTGTGGCGATAGGGTTACGGGCAGATGCATAATTGAGCTAGATGGTGTATTAAAATTATCACAGGTATGGATAATATTTTACAAATTGAAAAATATATAATCTTGTGTCTATTTACCCAGATCGTGTTAAATATTATCGGCTTTGAACATGCTAAAATTAGTGAAGGTAGAAATACGCATTACGCGTGTGATCGATTTTTAAATATTGGTTTTAGTTTTGTGGGCCAAGGTAAAATATATATTTTTATAATTATTTAAACAAATTAAAACAACTATTATATAATAATATAAACAATATAATACAAATATAAACTATTTTACAATCTATAGCTCTTGACAGGGAAATAGGCAAAGGTGTTCAAGAATTACCATTTGTCCTGCCCCTACCAAATGAGTAATTATACAGTAGATACTAACGACAAACGCTGCCGTCGAGTACTCTATTAATGGAATGTTACGAAAGCCTCAAAGATTCAAAAGAAATCACCGTGTTGACAAAATACCATTTATCGTGGAGGCGCCCTTTATTTTTCCTAAACTTATGGTATGTAAATCAAAATAATGTCACCCTGCTCATACTTGCAATATTAAAAGGCAATAACTAAAGCAAAACTTTATGACTTCTCAGATGTATAGAACATAGAAGAGCAAAGCGGGCATAATTGGGCAATGGTGGGCATTGCTATAATGTATTTTCTATGGAGCATAGTGTTGCCATTCTAGCTTTTCAGCCTATTTGATCACTCCTGGTATAGAATGATAGTAAACAAACTAAAAATTGTTTAGAAAATATTGTAAAACACTATAACATGTTATCCCTATGCCATAGACTTAGCATTACTTATAGGATTAGCTTTGTCATAGACTTACAAATTAGCAATACCCATGTTAAAGTATAACCATAGACTTATGTTGTAATCCTATGTTAATTCCCCATAGACTCAAGAACCCCATGTTAAAGTATTGCCATAGACTTAATCTGTAATACCATGTAAATCCCATAGAGCAGGGGGCTGGGGAGATGGTAGCCGAACGAACCTATATACCACATTATTCATAGCTGAATTCTGGTTAAAAATGTTTTCCGGGCCCTTTAGTATGTGCCTATTTTAGTGATTTATTATCATAACATGATTTATTATCACTCTTTCGTTGATAAAACCCAAAATACATGCCAGATTTTAATAATTCTTTTTTTATATTATACACAATTATTTACTCTAAATATTTTGTATTCGGACCATCTCAATATTTTGTACTTAAAATTTCCCCATAGGATTAGCATTACGAAAAGTCTGTCTTTATTAAGCCATAAAACCTATACTATTGATCAGATTTTAATAATTCTTTTTTTATTGTGTGCAGAATTTATCCTTTTATAAATTACCCATGGGGACCATCTTTATATTTCTTATGGTTTGGCCAATAACATGCCCATTCCGAATTGTCCCATATTTTGTATACCACGTGACTAAAATATATTGACCGCCTATGCAGCAGATCCCGCGTATATGTGGCTATAGAATGCTTTTTACAGAATCAATTTATCTCTTCTCGTTGAAGAGATATAATGAATACCGCAGTCTTGGAATCACTTGACCGCCCCCTTATTATATTTTCTATTGTTATTTAGTTACCAAGACAAATGGGTCTGATTGCATATGATGGAACTGTTCGGGCAACTGTTAATTTAAATAAACATGGATATTATCCAGGTACCTTTAAGTAACGAGTAAATTTAGCAAAATATCACATATAAAGATATTTAAGTCATATAAACAATATAATTTAATAGTTTGTAATTTTATTTTGTAAATGTTGAAATAAATTTGACTAGGTGATACCATTCTAATTGATTATATGGTAAACAATCAAACGGAACTACAGTTGTTCACAAGCGCTCGGTTAAGCATAGTAAGACTCTATAAGGTTGGTCCGCACAGCACAACTAAAGTGATCAAGTTTGATAAGTCTATTGGTTGGCACGTCAGTCCGGGATTAAACGGAGCGGGGAAAATTATGGTTGGTTGATATAAGTATAATTTTGCAATAATAATATTCATATAATATTTAGGTACCCGTTCCGATGAATATACCTCTGTCTATGGAAACGACACACATTTCCATCAAGTACAAATTACGATTCACCGAAAAAATACCTGGTAAACCGAATTTCCACGTAAACGTGCCCGTCATTGTTACCAGGAAACAGTGTTTTGGTTTATAGTAACACTTGATGAACGTCTTAATTATTTAAATTAAATTCAATCACAGCATTATAATCTTGATCTTTTAATTTAAATATAGAAATTTGTTCTTAAATATCAAACATATAAACAAAAATCTATGTGATATTCAAATATTGTAAATTATTAACAAAGTTAATTAAAATTACTAAATAGTTAGTTGTTTAAAATAAAATAATATTTTATTTTTATATTGATAAATAATAGTTTTTGTGAAATTGTAATCCATTGGATAGAAATTATAAATCTAATTTATACTATAGTACACTTTATATAAATGTACAATAATGTACAAACATATATTGAATTGTAATAGTGAATTAGATTTTAATTTAACTTATCATAAAATATACAATAAATTGTGATAATAGATTTTTAACATAACCAATGTTGAAATCTGTTGTTTTTGAAAATAGTGTACTCTACATTTGCTCTAGTTTATTTTGTTAAGTTAGTTGAATATAAAGTTTAGTAGTAGTTAGTTAATTTATATGTTTTATTAATCACTAAATGTTTTTATAATAAATAAATTAAAGGTGAAGAAAGGTAATTTTTAAAACATACTAATGCAATTAGAATTACAATTGTTTCAATTGAGTGTGGTAATCAAATCTGATACCATACGTTACGAACAAAAATATTATTTCGTAGAACTTGTACTTTTAGTAGCAATACCTTATTACTAATGATTGGTATCTAGGTAATAAAAAGATAACGTTGAATGTAGATAATAAAATTTATAATCAACACATAATTGAGGTAGGCTCATTTACTGTCATAATACAGCAATGGGTAGAATAAAGTTAAAACGCTTTGAAGTATTATTAGACTCGAATGTACAGACATTAACGTGTGGCGATAGGGTTACGGGCAGATGCATAATTGAGCTAGATGGTGTATTGAAATTATCACAGGTATGTAAAATATTTTACAAATTAAAAAATATATATTATTTTGTGTCTTATTTCCCAGATCGTGATAAATATTATCGGCTTCGAACATGCACAAATTAGTGAAGGTAGAGATACATATTACGGATGTGATAGATTTTTAAAAGTTGATTTTAATTTTGTGGGCCAAGGTAAAATATATTTTTATTATTATTTGAATATCTTTAAAAAACTATTATATAATAAAGATATTAACTATAAATTTTACAATCTATAGCTCTTGATAGAGAAATAGGCAAAGGTGTCCACGAATTACCATTTGTGCTACCGCTACCAAACGAGTAATTATAGATACAAATTATACCAAAAATTAAATTTATTTATTAATTAAAATTATATTCATTTCAATAGAGGTATTCCATCGAGTTTTAAAGCGACTAACGCTGCCGTCGAGTACTCTATTAATGGAATGTTACATAAGCCACAAATATACAAAAGAAATCACCGTGTTGACAAAATACCATTTATTGTAGAGGCGCCCTTTATTTTTCCTGAACTTATGGTATGTAAATAAAAATAATGTAACCTTTCTCATTCTTGCAAAATTAAACATGTTATAACTGAAGCAAAACTTTATGAATTCTGACATGTATAGTAAGATAGGAAGTACACATTGTGTAGGGAATACTATAAAACACTATAACACACATACATATTATTATTATTATGTGATATATTTTAGTAATTTATTATCATTACATATTATGTTATATTATTTTATATTTTCTATGATTATTTAGTTACCAAGGCAAATGGTAAGCGAAAAGCAAATTGGCCTGATTGCCAATGATGGAAGTGTTCGGGCAACTGTTAATTTAAATAAACATGGATATTATCCAGGTACCGTCAAGTAACTTAACGAGTAAATTTAGCAAAACATAACATAAATATCTTTCTAAATATTTCAAAAAAATATTTAATTCATATAAAAAATAAAATTGAATAGTTTATAATTTCATTTTGTACTGTAAATGTTGAAACAAATTGTCCTAGGTGATATGATTCTAATTGATTTTATGGTCAACAATCGAACGGCACTACAGTTGTTCACAAGCGCTCGGTTAAGCCGAGTAAGACTCTATAGGGTTGGTTCACATAAGCAAACCAAAGTGATCAAGTTTGATAAGTCGATTGGTTCGCACGTCGGTCCGGGATTAGACGGAGCGGGAAAAATTCTGGTTGGTTAATATAAAAACAATTTTGTCATGATAATATTTATGTAATACTTAGGTACCCGTTCCGATGGATATACCCTTGTCTATGGAAGCTACACACATTTCCATCACGTATGAATTACGATTCACCGCAAAAATACCTGGTAAAAAGAATTTGCACGTAAACGTACCCGTGATTGTCACCAGGAAACAGTGTTTTGGCTTATATTAACATGGGCAAATTTTATGAATATGTTAATTATTTTAGTATTTAAATTATATTGAAACATAGCATTATAATTATCAATAATAAATCTAGAAATTGATTTTTAAATATCCAACAAATAAATGAAAATCTATGTAATATCCAAATAAATAAAATATTGTAAATTATTGACAATATTAACAAAGTTTTTTTAAAAATACTAAATAGTATCTTGATAAATTGTTTAAAATATATCATTATTTATTTATATATCAATAAATAATATTTTCCGGAAAATTATAAGATATTGATGAAAACGATAAAAATTTATACCATAGTATCTAAAAGAGCACTAATTGAGCAAAATTACAATGTATTGTCTATGGGAGCATATAGGTAAAGCCTCCCTTTTTAGACATCATGATTTATACTATATAAATGTTATTTTAAACAGACTGTACAATATAATTGAAAATTGATTTGTATAACCAAATCAATTATAATTTACAAATACATTGGAAAGAAACTGAACGAATATTTAAATTCTTTTAATTTATATTTTATACATTTATGATTTTTATAAATCATTTGCAATTTAAATGTAATAGGTAAAAACATATAGTAATAAATTGGATTATAAGTTATACCTTGTCATTAAAAGTATAATAAATTGTGATAATAGATTTTTGACATAACCAATGTTAAAATCTGTTGTTTTGAATATAGTGTACTCTACATTTGCTCTAGTCTAATTTAATAAATTTTCAAAAATAGCAAAATTATCACCGAGAAGATCGATAGAAAATAGTCCAGGGTGAAATAAGGAATGTTTTAAATTAAAACTTTTAATAGAACGTAGTTATTGAATCACAAAATAATTTTATAAGTATTTATAATAGATTTTACGCTAAAATGACCATTGTCTGCAATATTACTATCAGATATAATAGTTTTTATGTGTAGTAGAATATTAGACTTTTGTAAGCATATGATATACGGCCAAAATGATATAAAATTTCTAATGTATTGATTAAATTTATTTAAGAAATCGTGTTTAAATTATTATGATCATTGATCAATGTTAATTTAAGAAAAAGCATGGGTTGGGTAATCAGTTGGGTAATCGGTTGGGTCATCAATTGGGTCATCACCTTTTGGTGTTGTTGTTGGAGTTACCGTTGGTTTCATAGTAGGATAGCCGCACGAGTCTTTGCCAATTTGTTGATCATGGTCACATTTGGTACAATCATAACCAAATTCAGCCTCGCCTTGTTTAATACGACACCTGTATAATCCACCACGCTCGCAATTGCCATGTAAAATTATTTGGTCGTAATTGCATGTATATTCAACAGCCCGATCGCCGCAGTGAATGCCCATATAATCACCGCTATAGCATCTATTATCTTCTAATTGTATACAGTATTTGTAATTCAAAGTAAATAATTAGTAATTAATAATTTAATTGATATATTTTTATCAAACTTGATCAATTAGTAATTTAATTAATTAATAACTATTAATATTATTATACGATCTGTGTAATAAACAAAGTAAAATAATTTCATAAAAGAAAAATTATGCTACTTTATAAATGACAATTATTTTGATAGATACCTTCATATTTATCACTTTTGAGCATGAGGCATTTATCATTACCAATAAAATCCGATGGTTGACAAGTAGGGCAGTAACCTTTAAATACGGCCACTGTTTGGACACTCGGGCAGAAATAATACCCAGTTTTGTCACATGATTTGCCAATCAATGGAATAATAGCACCCGGTTTACAATTGTTACCATTGGCCCTAAAACCACAATGATATCCAACATAATCGCCACATATGCATGTCGAGTCATCTAGATCACGTAGATAATAGAAATAGTTCGATTAACAATTAATGTTCGTCATTATTTGAAAACTCCTAAAATTCCCATGTTGCCGAGACGGAATTTATAGGGAAACTTCG
>CAJPIZ010001026.1:0-19011 GCA_905368565.1 Medioppia subpectinata | reverse complement strand
AAAAAAATCCCCGAAACCACACAAAAGCAATAAATATGCAATAAAATAAAGTTACATAACTTTTTGCCCTTAAAGTAGCCAAACATTTTACATAAACATTATTTCAATCAATATCTAATGGAAAAGCAATAGTGTATTGAAAGTACGAAAAATATTGAAAAACAAGTTTGCGTTGACTTAATGACGAATAATTAGATGTTATCAACGATTATATAACTTTTAAAGTATTAGTGTTATTGCGAATACGTTAATAAATGATAAGGGTTTGAAAACTCCCAATACTTTGCTAGAAAAAATACCTGTGTATACATCACCCCATATAAAGGGTCTTTTATTTGAGAAAATAGTGCTTTAATTTAATAAAATAACACTCATTTACAGTACAGGATATGAGAGGACTATACGGTTGGCCACATTTTGGGCACAGTTGTGGTCCACCAGACAATGCAGAGCCGGTTATGTGATATAAAAGTGGGAATATTTGGCCGAATGAAAGCAAAACTAAACGCCAATACAAAAGTCACACCAAAAAGGGGGCAAAAAGGGGGACAAATAGTGTATCGCAGGCCTGCGATAGAGAGCACACACACAGCGGTAGTCATGACAACGAAAGCCCACACGATATATACGTAACGATATATAAGGAAAGTTCTCGACTATAATGTGATTGCATTGAAGAAGAGTTACATAAAAGTTAAGTTAAATGAACTGCTCGTCCGTCCCATTCGTCCCATTCATATACCCTTTGTTTGCATTGAATCTGTGATTCCGACTCTCAATCGCCGACAACTCTTTGGTCACCCGTTTGTCCCAATTATGGCTCACTTTTGATGGTATTGTCGGCCAACAAGTGCTGCGAAGAAGTGCTGATTCACTCATTCATTGATTCACTCAAAACATTGACGCAAAGCATTGAAAGAGCGCTTAAAACTCAAAAGTAATACACATTTCGTTATGATTTCGTCATTTCATTGATTGCCGTATTTCTTGTCATTTAATACATTTGTTTACATATTTATTGGTTATATTGTATACATTATTGACAATTCAGTGCTATTATGAACACCACGTGTGAGTCCATGCGATGACACGAAGACATGAGTGGTTACAACGCGATGAGTGGTTATTATTGAAGTGATTGTTTTGACCGAAACGTGACGTAAAGTGTGTTTCCATTGACCGAAACGATGGCCAAAAAGGGCTCTTTCGCTGACTTATTATATTTGGCACTAATTGTGAGTGTTTTGCGAACCAATAATCAAATTGAAGACAACAATGTGTTCAGTGAACAGTTGGTGGGCTCAGGAGTGGACGACTTCGGGCCCACAGCCGCTGTCAACATATATCTGCATAATTTGCGGAACTCATACTCATTAGAGACCAATATCTTCACGAATAGCGCCAAAGCGAACGTATTATATGAAGAGACGGTCGATATATTGCGTGAAGTGAACTCTTTGGGCCGCTATTCAAGTGAATCCCGTTTCCGTAATTCACCGGTGTTTGCATATCTGGTCAGTCGTGGAGAGCAAACCGATGATCACAGCCTCACCGCTGCCATCGCTTCCACCTCATCCTCAGCCCTCTCCTCACAGACTTCTCCACATTTGGACAGCGAGTTGTCCTCAAATGAATCCAACGACTCGATTGCCGGCAACTCAAGTGTCTCCTCTTCTGTGCCCACATCTCCCACTCATCCGCAAGAAGATGAAGACCAGGTATGCAGACGTGACCACTCATACATGTCCTGCAGTCTAATTGATCCCTGTTTTTACTGTTAGAGCACTTCTTTGTCGTTAAATGTGTCTGATCTGGACGTTAATGACTCGTTGGGTATGTATTGAGTGAATTAAAATCAATTTTAACTTAAGTGTGGTTTTAAATGCTATTTCTCGTAATTTCTAGTATTTTGTGTTTGAAATGAATTACAATTAAATGAATTTATTTAAATGTATGGATTGTTAATGACATTTGATGAGCGCTTTGTTGTCTGACACTTCTCGTGGTGTCTTTGTTTCGTAATGTTTGGCAAAAACATGAGTTTTTTAATATAAAAATAGATTTTATTTCATAGGGTTTTTGGGTTTTTAAATGTTTCTTCATATCTCGTTAGCGATTGTCGTTCACTGTATTTGCACTAAAAAATGCACTTTTTTTTGTAAATACTGTACACTTAAAGAGGAGTTCAATGTATACCTAAAGTCCTTGAATTTAATTATTTAAGAGAAGAGCTGTATTTAAAGAGCAAAAGAAATGGTTTTGACGACTAAATGGGATAATAATTTGAATAAAGGACTCGATATTTGCAAACAAGTTGTTGTGAAGTGTGTATCACGTGTTCACACGACTTTAATTTTCAATTACTTTCCACTCTTTTTTCACGTATTGACGACTTGTTTGTGCACTTCGTCTTTGTGTCCCATTTTCTCGGTATTTGAGTTCACAAATAGTTTACGAATTTTACAAACTATTTATGAATTTATGAATTTTTGCCGACAATTCAAACCAACAATCGATCGATATATAGATGAATGGATTTGTCGTTTAGTTAGACATTCAACTATTTTCTGAATTAAATTTATTTATATATTTTTGAATGGATTTTGTATAGAATTTGAAATTAATAACAAACATGAGTTGAAGTCAATGTAAAAGTAGATGTCATATAAATTTTCATTTCTTGTAAACATCGAATCCTATTTGCCTTCAAAACTAGATTTAGTCAATACATACGGAAAAACGTTCAATAGTTATAAATTTTATAAAATAAAATATTATTTATATTTAATAAATTATTTTCAAATGATAAACAGACCTTATTTTGTAATAAACATTGCATTGAAATTTTATATGTTTTGATAATTGTTGAATAATTTGAAAAAAGTAATTTAAATGACTATTAATTTATAAATTTTTAGAATAGTAACGAAGAGATTAATTAAAAATTTTTTAATTTAATTGAATAGTTATGAAGCATTTGCTCTATTTTTCGATTAACTATTTTTATAATGTATTTCTAATGAATGTTAAATTGAACCGATTTTCCTTATTTGCAATTTATTGATATTTAATTTGAAATTTATTAATTTGTAACCGAATCAAACATTAAAACATTTGGTCACGCTTAGTTGAGTAGCGTGAACCAACCCCTGGAGGTGAGTGTAATCGTAATAAGTATTACCATACCTGTTTTACTACGTACAAACAAGTCAATTATGTAATGCATAAAGGTTGTGCAAATTAAATTCACCATTAATTTGTATATAATTTGTATTCATTTACTCATTTAAAAAATATGGTTTATAACTTATAAATTATAAGATTGTTGCGCCCCCTCCCTCTCGCCACCCTATGGGATTTAACATGGGATGCCGGTCTATGGCTATACTTGAACATGGTAACGCTGCCATGAGATAACACGGGTAACGCTTTTTCTATGGGAAGATGCTTTTACATGTGTTTCTATTGAATTACAGCTTAAGTCTATGACATAGGGTTAACATGGGTGATGTTTTTGCTATGGCAATGCTAATCTTATGGCCATGTTAAGTCTATGGATAATGCTTTTCCTATGGGCTAATTGTAAGTCTATGGGATACTTTGAACATCACCGAATTGTGGTTAACTTATAGCATGGCGTGTGTGAGTTGTTTAATTATATATTTAGTCGTCAGTTAGTATTCAGTCAAACCTTGTTATCTAAGTGTTCAATATTTTAAATTTAAAATATTAAAACTGTATTTTCCATATTTTTTTCATTGGCTGTGTTTACGACTGATTAAACCTGAGTTTTGATTACATTCACTAGAAATTTATTAAAAATTATGATAAATATGTTATTAATTAAATCTATAGAAAGCCTATAATTTTAAGGATTGGTGTCGTTATTATGTCATCCAAATAATGTCAAAGCATTGTATTATTTATTGGTTTTTCAATCAAATTTTTATCCAAAATTATCTTCCAATGATTTGCCATTTTTTCATGTATTTTTAATTCAGTCATTGTTTTCTTAAAAAGATATGAATTTTCTTATCACAAAAGCATTTTATACAGTATTTTACTCGTTATAGTTTAAAATATAAATTAATATTTTGAATCCATAACTAACTGGGGTTTTATTACATCAGACCTCTCTCTCTCTCTCTCTCTCTCTCTCTCTCCCTATCCATCGGTGTATTGACTTTACATACGATTAAGTGAAACAAAACTCTTCGCACACAATATATTAATGTTTTCTCTCTCTCTCTCTCTCTCTCTCTCTCTCTCTCTCGTCAGAATCTTTATAATTATAATGACTTAATTAAAATGTAAATTATTTGTGGGCATTTAGCGAGGATGGAGTGTATGGAGTAGAGTATTGTGTAATTGATTGATTTTAATTGTCACATGAATTATTGGTTTACAAGAGTTTATAAAGACTATTGTATTAAAGTATACCTGACATAAATTCAATTTATATTGATTTTGGGATTCAGTGGTTATGATTGCATTAAAACAATTACTATAGGATTTGATTATAGAGCCATTGAATAAAAAAGTAAGATTTTTGAATAAAGAAAATATAAATATTATTTTTTTTATTTATTAGGTTATTGTTGTAATTAAGAATAAATTGTTTAAAAATACAAGTCATTATATTTATGACACAAATTACAATCGTATCATAAGATTTATTTTTTATTAGTTTTTTATTAAACCGATACCTAATATCTCAATAATTTCGTATATCTGTTGTTCAGATGTGTTTTGAAGGGAAATATATTTACCACGAATTCGATTGCAAACAATAAAGATATTAATTTTACGATATTTACGAGTAATTTGTGGCATAAAATTATCTAATAATGAAATTAGGAGGCGTTTGTTGTAGTAATACCGGGGTTATATTGAAAGTCATACAATTAATGTTACTTTATGCTTTACTCACTCATATTATATTAAATACAATCTTATTAGATAATAATTTAAATACTAACAATCATTTTTTGTTAATTTGGTTGATATGATGGGTCAATGTGTGTCAATAGCTTAATGGTATTATCAGTTGTAAGATATGATAACATCGCTAATAGCCTTCACATACTGTTGTATTTAATTTAATTACAAACGCCTATCATATCAACTGTCACTTGAATTGAATCCATAGTTAAGTTCATTTGATCCAAAGAATGGTTGCATTTCCAAAAGTGAATACAAGACTGTCTTCAGAATCACACAAATATTTTGATTGAATTCCTGTCACAAATAAAATCAAATGAATTAATTTAATTATTTAAAAGTTATTTCGCATTTCATAGCAATAAGTGATTGCAGTTAAGAATTTATCAAATGATTAATTAAAATAACTGATGATTTCTTTAAATACAAACATATTCTATAAATATAACGTCAGAATATATGCGAGATTTAAGTATCAGTTGTTTTGCACTTTTTTGTGAAATACTTGTACACAAAGTCAACGATCTTCTCATATCATGGATTGAATGACTTGATTGTAACTATGATTTCTAATTCTTTCTAATTCTCATATATTATAAGAATATTTTGAGCATTTATTTATTTTTATAAATGTATTTAATATTGCGTTAATATTCAATGAATGCTATTTGACAAATTTGTAAAATTTAATTTAAATTACCATGAGCATATGACAATTGCATATGCAATTGGTATAAGCATATGACAATTGCAAACTATATTCTATGTTAGGGTCAACACAGGAATCGGAATGTAAAAAACTGGCAACTGTTAAGCCTTTGATTGTATATTTACATTCATTCATTGATTAAAAGTGATATTTAATATATAATAACTAGAATTTTGAAGGAGAAATGTGAAGAGAAAACATGATTTTGATATGTTTTGAGCCTATTTTCTATATATTTGTACCCATTTTATACCACATTTGACTTTGAAGCCAATGATTACTATTAAAGTATAAGTTGTTTGTATAAACTTTGATTTACTTTTCATACAGAAAATGTTATACTGTATACAATATTTGAAGAATTATTTAACTGAAATGTTTAACTCTGAAATATTTTTGAATGTAAAGTACAATTCTTTGAATTAACTATGGTTAAATGTACTGTCAAAAAGACATTTAAAATTCATATTGAATATACTGTACAAGTTTTAGTTGTATTTCTTATGCCTATTATTTCTTTGTATATTTTGTACAGTATTTTAGTGTATCTAATGTATTGTATAACGATATAAATGTGTACAGTATTTGTCATATTATTGTTTTTTGAATAAATATTCCGTTGAAATAATGTGTGAATTAAATATAATTATACAAAATGATTAGTGAACACATTTGTTTGCCATTTACTAAGAATCTAAAGAAAACAATTTACAACGAGAAGTATACAAACACATACACCGATACAACACAAGAATTGAATGTTTAGAAAAATTTAATGTAATTTATAATATTATAAAACTATCTAATGAAGGATTAATATAATTAAAGAAAATTCTAGCGTAACATGCATTGTATATGTTTTACATTATAATGTATTATCAGTTGTTCTCTATTTGAAAATATAGTAATAATAATAATGCATTTGTATAATGAGATGCCAGAGACAGTGTTGTCTTTAGACATTAAAACAGATGTGTATTTTATGCTAAACACTGACTGACTCTTTATTAAACATTTGTTATATTTAATAGAAATTATAACCAGTATTACACTCGGACTACTATAAGACAATGTAGTTTAGCATACGTTGTTCTAAGTTAACCTGATTACTTTTCTAAAACATATTTAATATGTTATGTTAATACAGAATCAGTATCTTGGATGCAAACTTACAATCACTCGCATACAACTTATATTGTACTTGTGGTATACAGTGTACAATACAGTACAGTACAGACCACTGTCCACAATAGCTCTTATGTTTGTTTTGTTAGTTTTATTAAGTTTGAGGGTTTGTATGCCATCACATATACACATGTACTGTCCAATAATTAATAGTGAATGAAATGATGGTATTTTATATCTTAAATATGATCACAAATTAATTGTGATTTAGGATGAGATGATGAGGAAGAAACTTAATCCAAACAATTTAAATGTTGTCTAAAGCTGGGATTTTGAGATATACAAAATTTAGCGATACATTTTCTCCCATGGTAAATACAGATTTAGAATTTTATAAAATATTAGATAATCACGTGTTTTATTACAAATATGTGTTCAAATTAATGACAAAAATAAATATTTTATAATTTCGAGTGAAATTGTGTTCTCTCTCTCTATCTCTCTCTCTCTCTCTCTCTCTGAATCTTTATTATTATAATGACTTAATTAAAATGTAAATTATTTGCGGGCATTTAGCGAGGATGGAGTGTATGGAGTAGAGTATTGTGTAATTGATTAAATTGATTTTAATTGTTACATGAATTATTGGTTTACAAGAGTTGTATTATTGTATTAAATTATACCATTATACCAAATCAATTCAATTTATATTGATTTTGCGATTCAGTGGTTATGATTGCATTAAAACAATTACTATAGGATTTGATTATAGAGCCATTGAATAAAAAAAGTAAGATTTTTGAATAAAGAAAATATAAATATTATTTTTTTTTATTTATTAGGTTATTGTTGTAATTGAGAATAAATTGTTTAAAAATACAAGTCATTATATTTATGACACAAATTACAATCGTATCATAAGATTTATTTTTTTATTAGTTTTTTATTAAACCGATACCTAATATCTCAATAATTTCGTATATCTGTTGTTCAGATCCGTTTTGAAGGGAAATATATTTTACACGAATTCGATTGCAAACAATAAAGATATTAATTTTACGATATTTACGAGTAATTTGTGGCATAAAATTATCTAATAATGAAATTAGGAGGCGTTTGTTGTAGTAATACCGGGGTTATGTTGAAAGTCATACAATTAATGTTACTTTATGCTTTACTCACTCATATTATATTAAATACAATCTTACTAGATAATAATTTAAATACTAACAATCATTTTTTGTTAATTTGGTTGATATGATGGGTCAATGTGTGTCAATAGCTTAATGGTATAATCACTTGTAAGATATGATAACATCGCTGATAGCCTTCACATACTGTTGTATTTAATTTAATTACAAACGCCTATCATATCAACTGTCACTTGAATTGAATCCATAGTTGAGTTCATTTGATCCAAAGAATTATTGCATTTCCAAAAGTGAATACAAGACTGTCTTCAGAATCCCATAAATATTTTGATTGAATTCCTGTCACAAATAAAATCAAATTAATTAATTAAATTATTTAAAAGTTATTTCGCATTTCATAGCAATAAGTGATTGCAATTAAGAATTTATCAAATGATTAATTAAAATAACTGATGATTTCTTTAAATACACACATATTCTATAAATATAACGTCAGAATATATGCGAGATTTAAGTATCAGTTGTTTTGCACTTTTTGTGAAATACTTGTACACAAAGTCAACGATCTTCTCATATCATGGATTGAATGACTTGATTGTAACTATGATTTCTAATTATTTCTAATTCTCATATATTATAAGACTATTTTGAGCATTTATTTATTTTTATAAATGTATTTAATATTTCGTTAATATTCAATGAATATAAGCTATTTGACACATTTGTAAAATTTAATTTAAATTATAAGCATATGATAATTGCAAACTATATTCTATGTTAGGGTCAACACAGGAATCGGAATGTAAAAAACTGGCAACTGTTAAGCCTTTGATTGTAAAGTATATTTACATTCATTCATTCATTGATCAAAAGTGATATTTAATATATAATAACTAGAATTTTGAAGGAGAAATGTGAAGAGAAAACATGATTTGAGCCTATTTTCTATATATTTGTACCCATTTTATACCACATTTGACTTTGAAGCCAATTATTACTATTAAAGTATAAGTTGTTTGTATAAACTTTGATTTACTTTTCGTACAGAAAATGTTATACTGTATACAATATTTGAAGAATTATTTAACTGAAATGTTTAACTCTGAAATATTTGTGAATGTAAAGTACTATTCTTTGAATTAACTATGGTTAAATGTACTGTCAAAAAGACATTTAAAATTCATATTGAATATACTGTACAAGTTTTAGTTGTATTTCTTATGCCTATTATTTCTTTGTATACTTTGTACAGTATTTTAGTGTATCTAATGTATTGTATAACGATATAAATGTGTACAGTATTTGTCATATTATTGTTTTTTGAATAAATATTCCGTTGAAATAATGTGTGAATTAAATATAATTACACAAAATGATTAGTGAACACATTTGTTTGCCATTTACTAAGAATCTAAAGAAAACAATTTACAACGAGAAGTATAGCCAAACACATACACCGATACAACACTCATATAATACAACACAAGAATTGAATGGTTTAGAAAAATTTAATGTAATTTATAATATTATAAAACTATCTAATGAAGGATTAATATAATTAAAGAAAATTCTAGCATAACATGCATTGTATATGTTTTACATTATAATGTATTATCAGTTGTTCGCTATTTGAAAATCTAGTAATAATAATAATGCATTTGTATAATGAGATGCCAGAGACAGTGTTGTCTTTAGACATTAAAACAGATGTGTATTTTATGCTAAACACTGACTGACTCTTTATTAAACATTTGTTATATTTAATAGAAATTATAACCAGTATTACACTCGGACTACAATAAGACAACGTGAACAATGCATACGTTGTTCTAAGTTAACCTGATAACTTTTCTACAACATATTTAATATGTTATGTTAATACAGAATCAGTATCTTGGAATACTTACAATCACTCGCATACAACTTGTATTGTATACAGTATACAGTGTACTAAAGTACAGTACAGACCACTGCCCAGAATAGCTCTTATGTTTATTTTGTTAGTTTTATTAAGTTTGAGGGTTTGTATGCCATCACGTATACTGTACAATAATTAATTGTGAATGAAATAATGGTATTTCATATCTTAAATATGATCACAAATTAATTGTGATTTAGGATAAGATGATAACGAAGAAACTTAATTCAAACAATTTAAATGTTGTAAAAGCTGTCATTTTGAGTTATACAACATTTAGCGATATTAAAAGAGGGTACCATTTATGTCTAAATCTTAAAATATTTTATAATCTATTAGTGCACAAAATAATGTTTATACACAAGTTTAATTACTGTTTTTATTTATAAAATATTAAAGCTCACTTTAACACATTATATCAACTTATTATTATTATGCCTAAAACAAGTAAAATGAAATCATTTATCTGTATTATTATATTTTTTAAGAATATTTAATATTTGCCAATAATTTAAACTCCAAACTAACAAGAATAAACTAGAGTTGTAAAATTTGTATGGAGAAATAAACTAGAATTTCTAAATATGGATAAACAGAACATTATTTATCATACATGTTAAATGATAAAAGTTATAAGAATCATATGAATATTTTTAAACCAACGAGCACTTAGAACTTGTTACAGTGTTATACTTTTTAAATGTAGGAACATCTTTCTACAATGTTAGAAGAATGTCGAATTTCTCGAAAATGGCTGAATGAATATTGTCAAACTTTGCTATCATAGACTTCGATACATTCTCTGCCGAATAGCATACCCGCCCCTACGACCCCCCTTTAGTGAGACTGGAACCATGATCTCGAGTGTGTCCCAAAATTGTTATTAATTAGTCACGTGCATTTTTTATAATAATTTTTTTAATAAAAAAAACTAGACATATGGAGTTATATTTTACAGATTTGATCTAGCTCAATTTACCAATAAATATAAAATTAATATTAATTTTTACACAAATAAGATCTAAAATATAAGTTAGTTTTGATTTTGTTTTGTTAAAATGTTGTCTTTCTATATTAGTTTCTAAAATATTTTATCATAAAATAATAGCATAAATAATAGAATTCTAAAAGAATATAAACTACATAACTTAATTATATGAAACATTTGTAACTATCGGAATAATTTAATTAAACCAAACCTTCACTTAAAACATAAATTTCTTTTTTGTGATACAATTTGTCATTTGTCTCAAAATACAATTCGTTAAAATCTCAAACACTTTTTATACGGTCTTTAGGTTTGAAAAAAATTATATCGGAAACGATTCACTGATCTATTGATTGAATCATTAATTTCAAACTCTCGGCAAATAAATCCAAACTTTAACTCAAATTGATTTAAGAAAAAAATAGTTACCAATTTATCTTTCAAATACTATATGGTGTTTATGATACCTTATTGTATGTCTTTTGTGTTAACACTGATATAACAATATTTCATATATAGACCCAGAAGTGATATTCTTATATGAACTACAATTCTGTGTACAATTAAAATGTAATTTTTCGGTCATTTCGGTCATAAGCCTGTGTTTCTGAGTAAAACTGCAGACAAACTGTCATTTTTACAGATATTATACCATTGAATGGCTCATCATTTTTTAGTAGCGATAATTGTGTTCATACAATACTGTACAGTATATACAGTACCTGTAGTAATACATAGTGTACTTCTTTATGAATAGTTAATTGCCGGTCCGAGTGATGAGTCGGCGGTTTACCTGTCAGTGCGGGTGTCGTCGGTGTACTCGATGTCGTCAAGACGTCGGACTCATGTAATTAAAAGTGCCGTTCATTTGCTGACGCGTGCAAACAATTGCATGTTTTTTGCACACAAATGGTTTGCTTACATTTGGGCCATAATTCACAGCCAATTCTCTATCAATTCATATACAGATCTGCTTTTGGTTTGAACTCTATCTAAACCTATAACTAAATTGAATTAATATACAAATAAAAAGCTAGAAATGGATGACTTATTATATGATATGTAGATTTGATGTATCAAATGAAGAGTCACAATGAGATAGCATTGCAATCCATACTTAAACACGTATTCAATTGCTAACAAAAGACATATATTTCTAAAACCAAAATAGTTAACGAAGTATTGAAAAGCGATTGTATTTATGGCGAATCCGATGATCACGAAGACGACGACGGCTTCGTTGAGAACAATCTTCTCAGCGATTTGGACGACGCCTTCATCAACGATGGCTTCGCCACCGGAGGGAATGTATCATGTGATCAAATGCTGCCTCTCTTGGATCCCATCGACGACGACGTGAACTCATTGTTTGATGAACTCGAGAGACTATTAGCTCCCGAAGAATCAGACATTTTGCAGACCATTAATACGGTATAGTTTTTCATTTAAATTAGATTTTTTGCGATCAATACAATTGGGTTTAAAGCCAATGAATAAAGAGTTAAAGACATCAATAGATTGGTTTGCATTCATAATTCAATTGTCTTTATGTCGTACTGTTTCCTGTCATATATATCTGCAAACATATTGTTTGTCTAATAGTTAAGCACTTATACGCATAGGAATCGATTATTAGGCCGTTTAGGCTCTGCTTCCAAATCACTTCAAACCAAACGCATAATTGAATGTAAAATTTGCCGCTTTTTCTTAAGTTTGCGAATAAGACATGATATCTGAGAGTTTGCCTCGAAATTAGTGCTGTCTTAATGTCGATATCGCTTACAAAATATTGAAATTATTCGCAATTTATTATCTCTTTAGGGGAAGGGAGGCATAAGGAGAGAGTCGAGTGAGCGGGAGGTAGAGAGAGAGAGAGAGAGAGGACGGGAGGGAGAGAAGTGTTGTCCGGAGTGAGGAGTGGAGTGTTGTCTGCTTTGGAGCCTCTGTGCGACAAATCGACGAGTTTTGAACATATTATTCATTATTCTTATGGTTTTGTAAAGCATTGTTATTACTTACTGTCCTTCGTATGTCTGCCATGACTGGCCTCAAAGCATATGATTTGTGTGACTAGTGTTGGCTCCGTCTCGACTCTAATAGAGTTAACTTAATTATGCAAATCTATCACTCAATACTAGTGTTGGCCATCACTTGTTCACTGATATCAATAATAGATAATGAAGTGAAATATGATTGAAATAATTGTGTTTACAATTATGAGCGCATCTTCTCTTAGGTTTCATTCATTCTCTTTCTCTATATATTACGGTTTATATGTTGTAATGCGGTTTAATATATGCTTATTTGTAAATGAATTATTTTATTGTTCTCAATTGATTATTGTGTTCACTATTGGCCCAAAATATTAATTGATTATTACTTTTAATTTATTTGTGTCCAAATCGCATATAAATGTCTGTCCAACCGATGTCTGGCCACCCGTACGGCAGCACATATTAGACAATGTTTTATACAAACTTATAAAAAGCTTATTTGACGCGGTTGTTCACCCGATAAATTAAACACATTTATAATGTAAATTGTATGAGTGGGCATGAATGACCACTATTGATAAAAATGTGCCGCGTCCTTGATTGTAGCCGTGGTGGTCACCCGATGTTTGGTTACTTGTCGGCAGTGTTAAAACTCGTTCGGGACTCCGATGCCAAACATGTTGGCTGAGGATATGTTCATAGGGTAGGGATGCCGTAAATAGACTATTGAGAGTCACTTAGATATGTTTAGGAACGGCTAGAAATTAAATTAACGGTGTTTTTACATTATTTCAACGCTAAAAAATTCCCTAAAAACGTAATTTTAAAAATAAAAACCCAATTAAAGTTTAATAAGAAGGGATATAAAATTTATACCCACACTGCCATCAACCCTGATATACCCCCTACTGATTACCACAGATACCCATCATTTCTAAAGTGTGTGAGAAAAATGGTGTTAAAAATGGCAGATGTCATCAAATCGGGGGTGTCTTTCGATTTTGGTCTTAAAATTTAGTTTAATCTTCAATTAAAAAATTGATAAATTGGTGACACAATAGTAGATAGTAGATGATTACTTTCGTGAATAGGCCGATGGTCGAAGTTCATTATCTTAAGAATTAAATAGACCTTAATATTATCATTTACAACCCGCATTACAACATATAAACCGTAATACAACAATTTAAACAGTTTGTTTGTCAAAAAACATTCCGTTATATTGAATTTCCCTTTGTATCGCAGTTTTCTATATCGAGGACAGACTGTATTATATCATTTGTGGCATTACCTGCGAGCGGTTGCGACCAATTGTGCGAACGGCTGTTCCCAGGCGTACATCTTTATGACACGCATTCCGGCGATAATCTCTTGCATTAAACGGATTCGACTGTCGGTTAATTCGGCCGTCTTTTGGCGTATTCTCCCAAACATATGACCCATGAGTGCCTGAAATGGTATAAACAGCACCATTACTGTCATACCGGCCAAACACGCCCACCGAAGGTATGGCCACAACAGGAGTAACACAATCGCCGCCTGCAGTGGAGCCACAAATAATGATTGCGATCTCAATGCAAACTATTTTCTCAAAATCATAACACCAAGATTAAATGCTTAATTTTAATTATCAATATTTAATTAAAAACCTAATACCTCATCAAATCTGTGGACATCGTTAGACATGATGTTTAATATCTGGCCAACGGTTGTCTGTCCAAGTGTTGAGTGATTTAGACGCATTGACTTTATTATGTAATTAACAATTAACAGATGAATGTTATAAAACAATATACTTTTATTTGTAAAGAGTAGTGTTGTTAATTAGAAAATATTTAACTAAATATTACAAAAACAGCTATCACAGGCCACGAGTAGGGTGACCAGAAATTATTAGCAAATACGATGACATTTACTAAAATTTTAGTAGCCAACGGAGAAAGTCCGGAAAACATAATGTGTTTTTTGTTATAAATGCTAATTTTATGTTTTGTTTTATCTATTATGATTCATGTGTAAACGTGACACGATTACCAACACTTGTACAGACCTTACGATAGATAAGGGCACAACAGGCGACACGGATTCTAACCCCCACTTTGGTTTTATAAGTATTATTAAAATGTTGGATAAACATGATTCCAATGGCTGCCAACACAATACCCACAGCTGCCCACTGCGCCCACCACTGGCTAATGTTGGGGTCATTGTTGAAATACCTCACTAAATAAGTGATACAATACGCCTGAAACAGAGTCAGCCCCAATTCCTAATGATTAAAGGTACACAATTAATAATAATTGATTGAAAAGTAATTACTTTATTCAGTATATTAAAAAATAATTATTCATTTAATTATTACCCTGATCGCATCTGGAATATAACATAAAATAAGTTCGGGTCCGAACGATGCAATTAGTGCCCAAAATAGCGATGGCTTTCCTTTACTTTTGAGTTGTTTATTCCATTTGCTATAGAATTGATGTAAAACTTTATACCGTAATTTTAATATTTTGATAATAAAATAAAATGTTCATGTTACATTTCTAACTTATGTCGGACAAGATGTGCCTCGTCTGATTTTGGGCACCGGTAGACATCACTAAAATTAAGGTCCCTTTTGTGCGCCCGAATGAATAGACTCCACACCCAACTAATTGAAATAATTAATATTAATTAATAAACATATATTACAGTTTAATATTAATTCATTGCATTTAATGTAATAATAATAATAAAATTAATTATCTGTAAATATTATTCTTTTATAAATCACCTGAATGTAAGTTTTGAGAATATGTTGATGCGATCCCATGGACTCGGAATGGTAATCAATCCCTCACTTACTTCCATAGTATAATATCTTTAACAATAATTCACATTAAAATTTTTTATTATAAAATAGTTAATGAATTTATATGATATCAAATTTATAAATTGTATACAGTAATTATATATTTATGTACAGATGTTTTCTCATGCGATTTTATTGCTAATCAATGGTTAATATTTATATAATTAATATCATAGTTGTTATAGACTAAAAGCATAATGTTTGTATAAATAATGCATTGACCAAGCTGGAGTACAATTATTTAAACAAAAAACAATCAATTAATTAGGGCGTAAAATATAGTAACTAGAGTTACATCTTATATGGCAATATAAAGTTAGCCATACATATTGTATTCCATAACAATTAGTATAGAATAAATTAGTATTCACTATAACTAGTATTGTAATTAAATAAGTAATGTAGTATTGTAATAAGAAATTCACACAAGTACCAATAAGTTTAAAATAGAATAACTGTACATGTAAGTTTATGCATACGTTAGCGATTCTACGGGTTAACCACAATATGAGTGATGCTCAAAGAATCCCATAGACTTAACATTGTGCATAGTAATAGCATTACTGATTATGGCTTGCAGATGATCGGGTATTTTATATACATTTTTATATAATTATATTATTTATTTTAGTTTTAAAGATATTGAATAATATTATATACATATTATGTAGTATTGAGTATCCAAATGACTATCATTATTTGACCGACATATTACAACTTCTTATTGATATAGTTTTTGTTCAATATTTTTTGTTGTTGTGTAAGATTATGATTGTTTTAATAATTATTACTTATAATATATTACAATTCATAATTTATAGCTAGTTTGATAACATAGTTGTTATGACTTTATTGTAAGTCTTTCTATAAAATAGACATTAAAACTATGGATACTATCAGTGCATATTTCTTGAAGTTTTAACTAATTATTATATTATTAGCATTAATAGTGCAGATAAAGCGTTATTTATTACATGGGATACAAACGTAAACAGTTCGTAAACTAACATAGAGTTAATTAATGTTATGTTAATAATTTATGTTAAATAATATTGATAACCAAATGGGTAAACATGTAATAAACAAGTGTCTGAGTCGCTACGTTCATAAATATTAATAATACACACATACGTGCGATATTGTAATACAGTTGTGACCAGCAAACAATATAACCAGTGCCTTAGCCCTACGGGTACCACACTTTACTCGGACTAACCTCATATAGAATGAAACCGAACGCCAATTCTTATATTTTATTGAAAAATTGTTCAAACAATTACAGCATCAAAGCCAGTAATGCCCACAAGCGATACCCCGGTGCGCCCATACAGGTGCTCAAAGTGAGTGATGAGCGCCGCTTTGAACTGGATTTAGATGCACTCGAGTCCATACTATTGCGCGACACTATCCGTGACAAACCCGTTGTGGTGGTCAGTATTGCCGGTGATTTTCGTAAAGGTCAGTTTGAAATTGTTATCATATTATAAAAAGTTAATTGTAAAGTCATTATATAAATTGTTTACAACTATGTTGGTTACAGCGTTTGACTTGCAAATAAGTCTAGACAACCCAGGTGCAAAGGTGTCTATAATTTTACACACAGACCAACAGAATTATACATTTATTATTATTACTTGTTAATGCTTGAATCACTTTTAACTTGAGCCATTAGCTAATTATTTGTATCCAACTGAACCGACCCGTTCGGGCACCCATAGGCAAGTCCTTTATGCTGAACTTTTTCCTGCGATACCTGCAGTCGGGTTGCGGTACAACCGACGACTGGCTCGGCTCCACAGACACCTCTCTGAAAGGGTTTGCGTGGAGGGGCGGCGCAAAACTTGTCACCACAGGTATACTGATGTGGTCGGAGCCGTTTGTCATCAAACTGGATGAGGGCCAGGAGGTGGCCATCGTTTTAATGGACACTCAGGGGGCGTTTGACTCGGAGTACACCGTCCGGGACTCGGCCACTGTGTTCGCGCTCTCCACTATGACCTCATCAATACAAGGCATGTATGGATGTGTAAATAAACAGCTTTTGGTCACTTTAGAACCGCTATTTTTATTTTGTTTAGTTGACGCAATTATAATTGTCTAGTTAAATTGCAAACTTATAATATCATAATAATCTTTATCCCGTATATATACAGTGTTTAATCTGATGCACAATCTCCAGGAGGACAATCTCCAGGTGTTGCAGTTTTTCGCAGAGTACGGCCGACTGGCGCTCGAGGCCACCGGCGATATACCCTTCCAGAAACTAATGTTTCTCATACGTGACTGGAGTTTCCCATACGAACATCCGTACGGTTTGACCGGCGGTCAAAATCTATTGGATGAAAAGTTAGATATCAAGATGAATCAAGCGACACAATTGCAACGCGTCCGCCGCCATATCCGCTCGTGTTTTAGCGATATTGGCTGCTATTTAATGCCACATCCGGGCGGCAAAGTGGCCACTAGTGAGAGTTTTGACGGCCGAGTGGCCGATATTGACTCGGCGTTTGTCAAGTATCTGAAGACGTTTGTGCCGCTGATGTTAGACCCGAAGAATGTGGTCGTGAAGGAGATCGGCGGCCATCAGGTCACTGGAAGACAGTTGATGGAGTAGTTCAAAGTTTATTTTAATGTTTTAACAGGTACTCTCTCTCTCTCTTAAAAGCTTCATAGGATTAGCATTATTCATGTTGTCTATGTCATAGGTTTAAGCTGTAATCCCATGTTAAATTTCATAGAACGGGGGGAGGAGGAGGGGGGCCGAACCATCTTATAAACCACATTATTCATACTGAATTGTGGTTAAAAACCTTTTGATTGGAAAGATTTTTGTCTCAAAACAGCTTGGGTTTTATATAGAATATGTGTGATTATTAGTGTTAGACACTTTTGAAAAAATTCTTATTTTCCCAATATTTTCCCTCTCAAAAATTGGGAATTTCCCGGAAGATATAAAAGGTGTGGGAACTAACTTTTTGAAGGAGAATATTTTTAACCACAATTCAGATATGAATAAAGTGGTTTCTAGGATCGTTCGGCTACCCCCTCTCCCTGACCCCCCGTTCTATGAAATTTAACATGGGATTACAGCTTAAACCTATGACATAGACAACATGAATAATGCTAATCCTATGAAGCTTTTCCCATACTTAACATGGGTTAATGTAATCATATGGGTAATGTAAATCCTATGGGCAATGATAATATTACGGTTTATATGTTGTAATGCGGGTTGTAAGTGATAATATTAAGGTCTATTTAATTCTTAAGATAATGAACTTCGACCATCGGCCTATTCACTAAAGTAATAATCTACTATCTACTATTATGT
>CAJPIZ010001025.1:0-19012 GCA_905368565.1 Medioppia subpectinata | reverse complement strand
AATAATTACTAATAAATTTTATAATTTACATTAAATCCAATACTATTCAAAATATTTTATTTTGAACATTTTAGAAAAATTCATATTATTATAAAATACCATCACTCTTTTGTTGATAAAACTTAAAATACATTTAATAATTCAGATTTTGAGAATTACATCTAAAAATTTTGGTACAAAAAGTATAACGTTAAGTTAATACTTATCAGTAAATGGCAAATAAATTTTGTCTAATACTAATGGTTTTGCTGTTATAGCAAAAGTTATTTTACACATATAATTACATTAATCCAATACTTTGCTATAAATTAATCAAAATAATTATATTCCCCGGCTTCCACTTTATGGGATTAAACATGGGATTATAGCTTTAACCTATGACATAAATTTAACATGGGTAATTATTTTGTATGGGAATATTAAATATAAAAGAAAGGATATTTTTCTTTAATGTTAATCCAATGAGACAAATGTTAAATATATAGGAGAATGCTTGGATATGGGCTTCAATGGGTTTACAGCTAAAGTCTATGACATAGGTTTAATATGAGTAATGTTAAGTTTATGAGTAATGTTAAGTCTATGGAGTTAATGCTAATCCTATGAACAGTGTTATGTCTATTGCAATGCTAAGTTTATGGTAATGCTAAGTCAATGGGAAATGTTTTCTATTGGAGTTTTATGAAATTATGGCTTTAGTAGATGACATAACAACATATCAACAATAACATTAAAAAATTTTCAAAATACAAAGTTACAAAATAAAATTAAATATCAGTGAAAATTGAAAATATTCATTTGACAATGTTTTAAACATTAAATATTAAAAAATACAATTCTTTAACGCAATATCTATATACTATATATTATTTAAGTAATACCCCAATTGTGGTTAACGTATAGCATCGCTGTGTGTGAGTAATACCCCAATTGTGGTTAATGTATAGCATCGCTGTGTGTGAGTAATACCCCAATTGTGGTTAATGTATAGCATCGCTGTGTGGCCCTTGTTTCAGTTGTAGGAATACCCAATAACGTAATTTACATGCATAATTTTATTTCCAAAAAAATAGAGTTTTTAATGACAAAAAATGACTTAATTGATGAGATTAGTGATAAGCACTGTTAAAGCTTGAGTCAACGATGCATTAAATGAATTCATTAATCTTAGTTGTGATGGCACAAATTACAACACAATGAGTTAACAAAATTCAGGATGCTAAATTTGCCCTTAGTAATGCTAACTTAGCGTTAGAAAAAAAAATTGAAATTTTATGAGATGCATTTTTATACACATGCGAAACAATAATAAAGCTATTCATGAAATTAATTTTTTTAACGAATGAAATGCAAAACCAGTGAATTAAAACGTAATTGCAATAAAACACAAAACATTATCGGTTTATTAACAATACTTAAAAGCGGACGGGTCAGATGCCAGGATTGGATTTAATGACAACTTGATTACTTATTTTTTAAATAATTTTATAGTAAACGTTATTTTCATTTTGTCTTGTTAAATGCCGAGCAAACGATGTTTCTTTGATTCTTTGACTGAATACTATAATGTTATTTATTTATGTTGCACAATAAATACAATTGTATTAACTATAATCAATACGTGTCAATCCTTATTTAGAATCTTTTTATAATTGCAATCATTATATATTTATTATGTTCATAATTATAAAATAGAACATTACACACTTATCATGTATTAAAACGGCGATAAAAATGTGTTAATATTTCACAAAAGTTTAAAATAATTTGTCAACGATGCATTAAATGAATTCATTAATCTTAGTTGTGATGGCACAAATTACAACACAATGAGTTAACAAAATTCAGGATGCTAAATTTGCCCTTAGTAATGCTAACTTAGCGTTAGAAAAAAAATTGAAATTTTATGAGACATGCATTTTTATACACATGCGAAACAATAATAAAGCTATTCATGAAATTAATTTTTTTAACGAATGAAATGCAAAACCAGTGAATTAAAACGTAATTGCAATAAAACACAAAACATTATCGGTTTTTAACAATACTTAAAAGCGGACGGGTCAGAGGCCAGGATTGGATTTAATGACAACTTGATTACTTATTTTTTAATAATTTTATAGTAAACGTTATTTTCATTTTGTCGTGTTAAATGCCGAGCAAACGATGTTTCTTTGATTCTTTGACTGAATATTATAATGTTATTTATTTATGTTGCACAATAAATACAATTGTATTAACTATAATCAATACGTGTCAATCCTTATTTAGACAGAAAAATATTAACGTTAGTAATATATAAATAATACAAGTATTAATATTTTATCTTGTAATGTGTGAATAGTACATAATTTTGCCGCTATTTTTACACAATTATAAAGTGTTTTCAAATTTTATTAACTTCTGCAACCAATTAATGTTTATTTTTTAGAAATCAACCACTTGTTCGAACGACATATGTTNTGTTCATAATTATAAAATAGAACATTACACACTTATCATGTATTAAAACGGCGATAAAAATGTGTTAATATTTCACAAAAGTTTAAAATAATTCTTCTGCAACCAATTAATGTTTATTTTTTAGAAATCAACCACTTGTTCGAACGACATATGTTTAAAAAATATTATTTCAATTTGGTTTGATAAATTAAATTTATAATAACTGTAGTCAATATTAATGCGTAAGAATATATTAGGTATTGGTTAGGTTAGGCGTCATTCACAAATTACGTTTGGACTTTTAAAAAATTTAATATAATCATCCCTCCCTATTGTTTGCAATTTTTTAAATATAAAGTTTAGGAAAAGTACGCAATATATTATTTAGACACATAAATATCAAAAATATATTGAAAAAATTTAGGAAATTTACAAGTTTTTCATTTTTAAGTTGATCACTCCAATTAAAAGTCGGAAGATTGTCAAAGTTTACTGTGTTATTCTAACAGGTGTCCTAATCACAATTTTCTCAATTATCAATAATTTTCACACATCCAACTACAGGGTGTACATTATTGGACTAGACCATTACGAAGTCGAATATCTCGTAAAGTATTCGGTCTAGAAAACTAAATAATATATTAAAATAATCATCAACTGCGGGAGTTTTTGTTATGATATGGTCAATATGCTTGACCTCTTATTATAAAAGTAATCTCAAAACTACCAAATTTTTGCAATTTTGTCCGCACTCTCGCTAATGGTCCATTTTAACCATAATATAGTCACGTGACCAAAAATATTTGTATGTGAAAAATATTTCCGGTCATGGAACTATATATGTGTGAAGTGACAATATTGTCACTTCAGCTGTTCCCAAATGGTGATCAAAATCCAACATGCAAAAGTTTCGAAACAATCTTATTTATCTGAAATATTTAAAAATCATTAATTAACTAAAATCTACATGCAGCACAATAATTTTGATTATATATTCTTAAACAAGAGCAAAAATAACTTGATACCTATTTCAGGATTTTGCTCAAAAATAAGTTTGAATTTAACATTATGTCTATGGACAAAATGACAAAAATTTGGTAGTTTTGAGATTACTTCTATAATAAAAGGTCAAGCATATTGACCATATCATAACAAAAACTCCCGCAGTTGATGATTATTTTGATATATTATTTAGTTTTCTAGACTGAATACTTTTCGAGATATTCGACTTCGTAATGGTCTAGTCCAATAATGTACACCCGATACTTTTCATGTGGATCTGTATAATGTATTATCCTTATGCTATTCTCTTTCTCTTTTCTCCCAGAGGGTAGTTTTAAGATTTAACAGGTGATCCGATTTTATTAATTACAATTATAAAATTTTGAGAAAGTGGGTTTCGAGCAAGTAGGTTTCGAGCAAATGTTTACGTCCCTAGTGATCGTAATGCAACATAATATTTAAAAATTTAAAATCTTTTGATGCAGTTACAAAATTGTGGTTAACAAATAGCATCTGGTGTGATCCGTGTTTTATTTTATTGTTAACCTATTTAATGTCATTTGAAATTAAAATAAATATATTTAACATTATACGTATTTAGATCATTTATTTTTAATAATAAATTTACATAATTTTTAATCGAAATTAATATGCGATAACATGTTGGAGGTAATTTTTAAAACTATATAAGCCACTGCCTGTATAGGATTTATCATTTTATTAAGTTATGATAATTTCTTTTTATTGCAAATCTATTATTACATATCGTATTACAAGTGATAAGATTATACATATTAAATAAATTAATAAACATCAATTAATTATGCTTTTGAGAAGCAATTCTAGCGCTCATAAAATTTGTGTGTCGGGAATGAGCGGTCGGTTCCCTCTCTCAGACACTACCGATGAATTTGCCAAAAATCTTTTCGATGGCGTAGATATGGTTACCGAAGACGACAGTCGATGGCCATTAGGTATATTTCAATTTACATTTTTGTGTATTCAATTGAGAATGAGCTTATACAGATTTTATCAAATGTATTAATTATAGGCATCAAAGCAATGTTAATTTTGTAAATTTGTCACAGAACAATATATTTTATTAGAAATGTTAAAGTTCGGTTCAATAAAGCATTGAATCGTTCAATAAGGCATACAATACTTATATATAAATTTATAATTAATTTTTTTCTATGATTATTGCGCCGATTTTGCACAGGTGTAATGAATTTAGTAATAATTTCAATTGCTTTAATTTAGGTCTATTCAATATATCCAATCGTATGGGGAAAATTCATAGTTACCAGAACTTTGATAGCGGATTCTTTGGACTTATGGGTCAAACGGTAACAGAGATGGACCCACAGTGCCGTCTACTTTTGGAGGTGTCATACGAAGCCATTCTAGACTCAGGTATTTATGAAATTTATAAATTTAATATTAAATTAAATTTAAAATTATATACACCATAACCATTAATTGTCGACGCAGTAATTTCCCATAGAACTTAATGTAATGTGAATCAAATGTATTTACCCAAAAGTTAATAAATAGATTAATCATAATTAAAAGTTATTAATTTGTATAAAATATTTAATCAAGATCTAGATTAGATAGTTGGCTATAGTTTTCAAAAGTCATGTTTAATTTTGATCACGATTAGTTATCGCTCACGCACCGTAAATATTGTTAAACTGAGTGGACAGCTTGACTAGGTGATCACTGGCTAACGAATAACTTGCAAGTTTATATTCCGTTCCGTTCCAGATTTATAATTGAACCGCAGTCAAAACCAATAATTAGAAGCATTATGTAAAGTGTTTGATGTTGGTTTTATATCTAAAAATAGAAAGTGTGTGGAGGTAAATCATTAAGAATTATTTTAATTGATAGATAAATATCAAATCTATAAATTATATGATATAAATCTTCATGATAATCACTGGCCAATGCTAGCATGTCATCAACTCAACCGGTCCATTTAGTATAACACTATTTACGGTCCGGTGGCGATTGCCAATCGTGGTTAAAATTAAGCATGACTTTCGAAAACTATAGCCAACTAGCGAATCTAAATTTTAATTAGATATTATGTTTAAATCAATAACATTTTATTAAGATTAATATATTTATTAACTTTTGGATAAACACATTTAATTCACGGTACACTTAGTTCTATGGGAAACTACTGGGTCGACAATTGATGGTTCTAGTATACATATAGAATTCACAACCTATTTCTTACATCACTGTATGCTAAGAATGTCCTCTAGGTGCGTTTTACTATGAGCTTAGGTGTGTTTTACTATGAGTTTTACATAGAGTCATAGTTGTTTTAAGCATTCCTACTGTATGCCTTTTCGGTCGTTTACTATATCAATTATCAATCAACAAGAATAAATATATACAAAAGTGCAGCCACTGGAAGGTTAATTTAATGCTGTCCCGCATTACACCGTTAATTGCATTTAATCCAGCATTGAATTAACCTTTCAGGAGCGGGAGCTTTGTATATTACTTGACGAATAGACATAATTAATAAATATTCAAAACAAACCACAGGCGTTAACCCGCAATCACTACGTGGTTCAAACACAGGTGTCTATGTAGGCGCCACCACAACTAAAGCATCCGATGGATACCCGGATTACATTCAAGCGGATGTGGACGGATCGCTAGACATCGCAATGCATCAGACTTTGTTTAACTCAAAATATTTCTACCCAAATCGCATATCATTTGCTAACGACTTTAAAGGACCTTCACTTTTAGTAGACACTGCCTGTTCATCCAGTCTATCAGCAATGACAATGGCCTATAATGACTTGATGCTAGGTTAGATTGCATTTGGTAACATTATGTAAATTCAATATGACTATTTGGATAACCGTGTTAATAGGCAATACGGATGCGGCGATTGTGTGCGGCACTCATATGGTGTTTGAACCGTTTATAAATGAGTTTCAAGTGGAGTACGGTATTTGTTCGCCGCGCGGAGTATCCGCTGTGTTGGACGAGTCGGCCGACGGTTATGTCAAGTCAGAGGCCGTGTGCTGTTTGTTTCTACAGCGCCGTAGGGACGCCCGACGTGTGTACGCACAGGTCATGTCTGCGCGAGTAAATGTTGACGGAAAGAAAAAGATGGGAATGCTTTATCCATCAGCCGATGCACAGGAGCAACTTATGATACAGAGTTATAGGGTAGCTGAAATTGACCCTGCTCGTCTAACATACTTTGAGGCACATGCAACGGGAACCAAGGTAAATCACCATAATTTACTGATGATTCGTGTATTAAGTTGGTACGTTATATAAACGGTATGGTATATGTTACAATTTTATAATCAAGGTTGGTGATCTGCAAGAAATTAAAGCGATATACAACGCGTACTGTGATAAACGGACTGAGCCCTTGCCGTTGGGGGCAATGAAGAGCAATATGGGTCACTCCGAGGCTAGCTCTGGGATAACTTCCGTAGTCAAAGTGCTGATTGCTTATGAGAATGAATGCATTCCTCCAAACATTAATTTCAATAAATTAAAGGGAGAATTAGAGCGATATTTTCCACCACTACTGGCAGTTACTAAAAAACATCCATATAACCCTGGTAATATTTATATTATTTGCATAATTTGTATTTTCATTTACGGTAGATGTAAGGTAACAATAGAGAATTATTTTAAAATATAAAACATAAAATTAATAATATGTTTATTGCGAAAGTAAAAGGTGATAAGTATTCATCATTGAATGAGCATTGGTCATTATAATAACATTGATTACATTGGTATACTTTGGTATACTTATCACCTATTACTTTCGATTTACACATATTTTCACAATTTACAGTGTTACAGTATATTGTACATTATGTTTGGCTTCTAAACCTATAACCATATGTAAACTAATGATTGCAAAATTAAAATTTTGGGTATTGCTATAAAGAACAAGACTTAGTATTGTGTTTTAATATCAATATTGCCTATATTTTAAGTTTTGCAAATACTTTATTTACCAAATATTACGAATATGTAAATTTAGTATTTGTATTACATTTCTCGTTAATTTTAGTAGTATATTGCAATATATTATCTCTAATTTAAACTCAAACAAGTTTGTATAATAAATGCGGTCTAACCAGAAAAAAACATATCATAATTTGCACTATTACAAAATTATAAATCATTCAGATACTCATACAGTTTGAATTATTAGTTGCCAAATTGTAAAGTGTTATTCCTTTTTTATCACATACATTAATAAATCACTCTAATTCATACATTTCCGTTGATCAAACATACGATATATTGTTAAGAAAATATAACGTTTGACTTTCAAATATTTTCCTATAAAAGTGGTCACTATGTCCAAACCCACGGTTATATTACTATATAAAGTTTACCACTCGACTACATATTGAGAGAATTATCACTTCATAAAAATAGCTCCCGAATACACGCTATCACAAATTTTGACCATTTTATTTCATAATGATATTAAACAATTATTTAAGCTTTAAAACCATTTCCATATATTTAAATAGCAGATAACTACGTTAATTGTAACGATTATAGTGTATCCATAAATATAACATTATTAATAAAATTATCTATAGAGTTAGCATTACTCATATTAACCATATGTAATAGAGTTAACATTACTCGTGTTAACCCTATGTAATGCTAATTCTATGTCATAGACTTGATCTGGAATCCTATAAAAACCCAAGTTAAACTTCCACATGTTGAGTTTATGTAATATATCTAACGTGCGAACTATCTGATCTGATACCAAGATATCTTCACGGGTTGTTTTTATTCTAATAGAATCGAGCATAAACAAGGATCACACAGCGATGCTATACGTTAACCACGATTCGGGAAATGCATCAAAGATTTTAAATCTTTCAATACTATTGTTAAAATATTTTCACTATTATTATTTTGAAAATTTTAAATGTTTTTGACAACAATTAGTTTTGTTTGTCATGTCAGATTCATTTAGTATATCTCCATAGAAAAGCATTATCCCATTGAAATAACATTACTTCCATAGACTTAGCATTACCCATGTTATCCCTATGTCATAGACTTAGCATTACCCATAGACTTATCATTGTCATAGACTTAGCATTACCCATGTTATTCCTATGCCATAGACTTAGCATTACCCATGTTATTCCTATGCCATAGACTTAGTTATTTACAGTATTATTAAAATCAATTAAGCTATAAATAATATCGTTAAAAGATGAGTAGGCTCTCCCCTTCCCCCGCCGTGGGGGGGCCGAACGATCCTATAAACCACATTCTTCATATATGAATCGTGGTTAAAAATAATTTAGAAACAATATTTTTTGCTTTAACTTATCCGGGGGGCTGTGGGAGGCGTTTGAACACTTGAGATGCATAGTGTTAATGCATAGACGGTGCCCCTGCAATGTGCATCCGCTCTGCACACAGTATGCATTAACACTATGCATCTCAAGTTTTCAAACGCCTCCCACATCCCCCTGGATAAGTTAGAGCAAAACATATTGTTTCTAAATTATTTTTTATGCTCTATTCTATAAGAATAAAGAAATCCATTAAGATATCTTGGTCACAGATCAGATAGTTTACTTGTAAGCTGTAATTCCATGAAAAATCCCACGGCGGGGGAAGGGGAGAGCCTACTCATCTTTTAACGATATTATTTATAGCTTAATTGATTTTAATAATACTGTAAATAGGTTTGGCTGCGGTGAACAACTTTGGCATCGGAGGTGCGAACGCACACGTATTGCTCGAACCCAACAATAAATTGGGAACCAGTGATGGCTTTTTAATCGCGGAAACGATTCCCAGAATTGTAAACATTTGCGGCCGAACTGAAGATGCGGTCAAATATGTGATGGATTTCATACAAAACAACCCAAAGAAAGTGACGAATGATTTTTTGGCACTTTTGGCACCAGTTATGAGATTTACACCCGATATTAATTCAGCCGGAATGCCGTTCAGAGGTATTAATTAAGGATTAATGCATTTATTTTAATAATTATAATATAGGATCAATGATAATATCAAAGACATCGGACGCAACCAATGAAACAAAATATGGCTATAATAGACAAATAAGAGAAATTACAGACAAAACTGTGAGACCTTTATGGATACTGTTTCCGGGTTTGGGCGGACAATGGCCTGCAATGGCTAAAGCTTTGATGCCAATCAAGATATTCGCCGATAAAGTGGAAGAATGCCATCAAATCCTACATGAATTCGGTGTCGATTTAAAACACATGTTGTTATCAGAAAACAAGACATCAATGACTTCAATAACATCAAAGTTCTGTTCGACGACTGCTATAGAGATAGCATTGTTTGAAGTGATGAAAGCGCTGGACATCACACCCGACGGTATAATTGGACACTCGTTTGGAGAGATAGCCTGTGCCTACGCAGACGGGTGTCTCACCACAAGGGATGCAATGGTCGTCACGTACTTCAGGGGAGTCGTCACTGAAAATGATAATAAAATACCCAAAGGATTAATGGCTGTCATCGGGCTGTCCAGTGATGAAGCCATAAATGTTTGTCCTAAAGGAGTATACGTTGTCTGTAATAATGCAAAAGATAGTGTCGTTTGTTCCGGTATTTTCATAGTGTAACAAACATTTTAGAATTAACTCGTTTAAATAATATTTATTTTTAGGTTCAATGAATGAAATGAAATCATTAATCAACACATTAACCAAAAGTAAAGTATTTGTGCGACAGTTAGAGAGCAGTGAAATCCCATTTCATACAAAATATCTGATCACATCTGCAAAGCCTTTGATGGAAGCCATTAAGAAATATATACCAAACCCAAGACTCAGGTCCCGGAAATGGGTGTCCACTTCACTCATGACTACCGATCCCAACGATCAGGCTTTGAAATACGCTTCGGCCGAGTATTTCGTATACAATCTCCTAAATCCGGTACAGTTTTATGATAGGCTTAAACATCTGCCTTCGGATGCAATTGTTTTAGAATTAGGTCCGCATTCAGTGTTCGGCAAAATAATTAACGAAACACTCAACAAGTGTATTTATGTTTCGCTAATTAAAAAAGGTTTAAACGATACCAATCTGGGAACGCTATTCAATGGATTAGCAAAGTTATATGAGGCGGGCGTAAACATGTCAGTTGAAAACCTTTATAAAAAAGTAGAGTGGCCGGTTGTACGAAACACACAATCAATTAGTTCTATCATTCGATGGGAACATAAACAACAAATTCCTTTTAATTTATACCCTAAAAAATATAACCGATCGACTGCTAGTGATTACAATTTTACATTTGACCCTGTAAATTATCAAAAAAATAAATTTTATTTGGACCATTGTATTGATGGTAAAGCCATATTCCCAGCGGCAGGTTATATGACACTCGCGTGGCGTATATTAGCAACTAGTTTGGGTCGTCACTGGTATGACGTGCCTGTAGTGTTTGAAAACGTACAATTCAAACGACCCGTTTTTTTAAAAGAATCGGCTAAAACTGTTTTTACTGTGAGATATTTTGCAGCAACCGGTTTGTATTAATAGTTATAATTTAATGAATAATAATAATGTCAAAATTAAATACGATATTTTCATTCTTGCATATTGTTTCTATAGACGAGTTCTGTGTGTTAGAGAGCGATAACATTTGTGTTGTGGGGAAAATGCGGACTCCGGACGATGAGGTGTTACTCACGCCTAACGCTATATTTGACAGACAAAACCTGATGGTAAATATTGAGAGCTCACTAGACAGGGAAGATATTTATAAAAAGTTGGGAGTCCTGGGCCTCGACTACGGACCGCACTTTCAACGCCTTAAATCGATTCACACCAACGATTTTCGCGATATTTATGGAATCAATGAATGGGACGGAAATTTAGTCACGTATTTGGACGCAATGATGCAGACGATAATATTTCTTAATCCTAATAGTTTTATAATGCTTCCGGTGATGATCCGTGCGGCTCGTGTGGATCCTCGAAAGCTATTTAATGCTCTAAGGGTGAGCCATAAATTAATTCGCCATGATGATGTTGATGACACATCTAAGCAATCATCTAAGTTGGAAAGTGTAATATCGGACAATGAGAGCGCTCAATATCAACTAGAGTTAAATAGCGAAACCAATCGGTTTAATCACAGGTTCTGCATATTCTCTGCTGAAATGCCATTTTATTTCAATAAAAAAACCAAACGATTGGTAGCACACGGCTTGGAAGTAGAAGGACTGATCTCTCATCCAATATTGCGCCGCACAGAAGTGGAGAATCTCGTATTAGAATCGTATGATTTTGTTAAAAATGTTGATCTAAATGCTATTGATGAAAATGATTGCAATGAAGTTACAGAATATATTAAGGTAAACATATATAAAAAACATCAAATAAACGCTATACAGTAGGGATTGAAAAATTACTATTTTTGAGTGCCGTTGCCACTAAAGTTTAGGACACTAAGTGCCGGTGCCTTCCAAATGCCGTCAGTATGTGTTGTGCCGGTAGTGCCGTTAATACCGGTGGTGCCGGTAGTGCCGCTGCGGATAGAGCTTCTGCAAACATTTTATTTGTCACATACTAAATGCGTAATCATGTTGATTTATTCATAAATATATATTTTATAACAAAACATACTTAAGTAGTAATTCTTTTGATTTAATTATAGTCAAGAATGTCAACCATTTTTAATTAAATTCTTCGGTTTAGTGCCGGTATAATGCCGGTAGTCAGACCTAATGCCGTTGCCGTACCTGTGCCGCGGCACCGGTACACATAGTTCAATCACTAATGTACAGGTATTCATAGCAGGCTAAACGATCATACAAACCACATAGCTTAATTGTGGTTAAAAATTAATGTAAATATAGTATATTAATGATATCATATCGATAGAACTCGTTTTTCAGTGCAAAAAAAGTAAATTTAAATTATGCTACTAATTTTGTAATTATAATTTCATGGATAGATATACATTCTAATTAGTGATGTTATTTTACGCATAATATTCTTTTCAATTTTCCGTAACATGTAATATTACAAATAATGAAACTTTTAACCAAATTATACAATTAGTAAATATTAGTGTTAATTAACTAAAAATAAACTAATATTTACATATTAATTACATTCAGTACACTTTAATGACAAAATATTAAATATATCTTCAAAATTGTTGTCCGATTCATAATTACTAAATTTTGTTATAATTAAAGCACTTGATGGCAAACAACAGTTAATAGTCATTTGTATATTACATTGAAGATTTAAAACATACGGTGATTTACTTGTAATTTAATGTAAATTCCGACCGTAACATATATAATTAACATTACTTATTGATAACACTAATTCAAATACATTTCAGTACATCAATAACATTATATTATAATTATATCTATGAATATGCTGATATAGTACAATTGTTTTTAAATTCATTTGGCCTTATTTATTAATATATTGTATATCAAATAGGTTTGCAAATCCATGGCTGCTAATGTATTAAATAAGATTGAATTCAGAGTAGTGAAACTTGATTGTAAAAATCAAAATATTGACGAGAATTTAATATATGAGTATAGGAATGCAAACAAAGAAAATTATGTTTTGTTTCGCATTTTTGATAAAATGCTTAATGAAACGAATGATGAAAACAAGAAAAATATGGAAAACACATTTACCGAAATTAGTAATAAAGTGGAACACGATTTGAGTAAAGATATAATAAATCAGATCGAGAAGAATGAACGACTCATCCGATCGCTCGTTGATATCGTTTGCGAAAACTTTATAACAACTAATGAGTTAAAAGTGACGGAAATAAACATGACACCAGGCGTATTGGCCACAGAAGTTGAACAAAATATCAAACAATTCAAAATCATGCCCTTTGATGTCGATTATAATCTTGTGGTGAACTCAAAACAAGATATTCTTGAAATCTATAAGAGTAAATCTATAGAATGGGATCAAAAGGACAATATTTTATTACATTCTTCGCATTTGATTATATTGAGAGACACACGAGACTTGTGGCAAATGGATTTGCAGTCATTTATTCAGGACATCGTTGATTCCCTTCAACCACATGGATTTTTATTATCTGTATTTCGGTATAAGTTCACGGAACCGGAGATTGCTTTAATGTATTTGACAAAACAATCAATAATAAACGACACCCAACTTAACGAACGAATTCAAAAATTTATGTCAATTTGCGGTGAATTAGGTCTGAATCTAATATGCAATAAATCTGATTCCATCTCAACTCAAAGCATTTTATTTAGAAAAGTTGTAAATAATTACAAAATCCCCGATAAAAATAAAATAATTAATATTAGCGGTGATTATCAGCGATGGTTTGAATTATTAAAGCAAAACATTATTGCACAACATTTTGTTGCAATAGTGCAAAAAGATGCGGAAAATAAAACAGATAATGTATGGCTTGTGGCAAACGACTCGTGTATTAATGGAATCATAGGTTTAATGAATTGTTTGCGATTAGAACCGTACGGAGGGAACTTTCGTTATATCTTCCATATGGATACCAATAGTGTCACTAACATTGACTTCAATACAAAACCCTATTCTGATATATTGGCCAACGATTTGGTCGCCAATGTCATTAAAGGGGGAGAACTGGGAACTTATAGACACTTTAAACTTCCCGCAGATTACGATAAAATGGAAGCAAATGAATATCATTTAAATTTCGGACAAATTCGTGATTTAGCTTCTCTTAAATGGTATAAGTCTCAAAATATTCCTGAAATCAACGAATCTTATTCATCAAAAAACACAAAAATAATTACACACCGAGTCAATATTTACTATTCCGGCTTGACATTCAGGGATATAATGTTTGCAACAGGTAAAATTCAATTTAAATTATAATTTATACAATTATTTGACTACTTTTAAGATACTGTGTTTGATATTTTAATTTATACAAAACATTTTTAAGATAGCATAAAATTGTTAACATTAAATTTTAGTTTATAATATAATTTATTGCAAATTAATTTGACTGATTATAACTAATATTGTATAAGTGATTATACCTGATTATATGCACTAATATATATTATTAGCTAAAATTAAAATATTGTATATTTCAATACAAATAACAGGTCGTATGCCAATTCGAGATGATGATACGTTTTCCGATTGTGTTTTGGGCTCTGAATACGTGGGCCGTAGGGCCGACACCGGGGAACGTGTCATGGGTATAGAGTTTGGCCGCACGTTAGCAAACTCAGTTAAAGCGACCGATAAGTATATGACTACTGTTCCCGAGCACTGGTCAATGGCAGAAGCGGTTACTGTTTTGAATACATATAGTACTGTTCACTACGGGCTCATTAAAAAGGCTAATGTAAAAAAAGGTTTGTAAATATATTAAAATTATATTAATACAGTGCAACCTCTCTTGGGGGAACTTCACTTGAGGGAACCCCTCCTTATAGGGAACTGTTGAATTGGAATTTATGTTGGATTTTCTATACTTATAATGTTGAAATAACCACTCTTAGGGAAACATCTCCATAAGGAATACTTCCACTCCCCATAAGGCACAAAGATATTCATAAGCACATGATATGTAAAGTCCTTAAAATATTCTTAAATCTAAGACTTTAAGCAAATAGAAAACACATTCATTCAATACTAAGTTGTAAAAGTTGTGATAAACACTACATTCATAGTTTGATTGGTGAATTATTGTTTGCACAATTGAACAAAATTAAGGCTAAAGCATTTAATTGTCATTTTAATACATCTAAAATACTGATTATTTTCAATAATTGCTATTATTAAAGAACATTATCAAATATTGTTTAAAACTAAAACACTTTTAATCTAACCTCCCTTGGAAGAACCCTCTCTAGAGGGAATACTTTTGCCGAGCAACTGTCCGTTCCCTATGTAGAGATTGCACTGTATTAACATAATACTATCGTATTACGTCGCATTTAAGTGCATGCACTTATATCTGAGTTTATAAACAATGTTATTCTATGAATAATGTTAATTTTATGGGAAATTATTTTCTGTGGAAAAACGAAATATGAAGAGAAAAACTAGTTTTTCTTCATGTTAATTCTATGGGACTAATGTTAAGTCCATTGGAAAATGCTTTAACATAGGTTTTTATGGATTCACAACATTAGTTTATGGCATAGATTTGATAGGTTAACATAGGGAATGATATGTTAATGGGCAAATGCTAATCCTATGGACTAATGGTGAATGTGTAAACTATTCTTTCAGTATCACCCGAATTGTGGTTAACGTATAACATCGTTGTGTGATCCTTGTTTAAACAATAGTTAATATTTTTTTTTAGGAATGGAATTTAGAGTTTATTTATTTTAATATTATAGGTTGAAATCATACCTGTATGTATGACATCCGTCACATTAATTTATATAATTTTTATAACGAATTTTGACAAATAAATTTTAATGCACTTATATGTAATTTTTACACAAAGGGTGCACTTATATCCGGATATAAGTGCGAAAATTTTGGTGACATGAGAAATCTGTGAAATTTACTTATAAGTTCACTTATAGGCGGCGTAATACGGTAATAATTTTTTTTAACATTATAGGCGAAAGTATTCTAATACACTCTGCGGCCGGAGGTGTGGGTCAGGCGGCAATCAATGTGTGTAAACACTATGAATGCGATATCTTTGCGACGGTCGGGACGGAAGAGAAGAAACAATTTTTGATAAATGAATACAATATACCGGAGAATAAGATATTCAACTCAAGAGATATACTCTTTAAGATTCAGATAATGGATGCCACGGACGGTAAGGGAGTCGACGTTGTGTTGAATTCACTGACGGGTGAAAAACTAAGCGCCGGTTTTGAATGTCTGGCGATTAGCGGACGTTTCGTAGAGATTGGAAAGTATGATATGATTCAAAACAAACAGTTAGGAATGTATGGCTTTTTTGGTGATATGGAATTTATCGGTGTTGCTGTTGATGCTGTTATTTTAAATGACCATGATTATTTACAAGAGTTTTATGGATGGCTGCATAAACATTCAATGAACGGTTGTGTAAAACCATTGAATTACAAGTGTTTTGTTGCCAAAGATGTGGAAAAAGCTTTCCAATATATGGCAACCGGTAAACACATCGGAAAGATTGTCATCAAAATGAGAGACGAAGAGATGGAGAGAAAGTCGGTTATGAAAATAAAATCGGTTCCCAATCGTTTGGTAACCGTTAAAACATATTTCAATCCAAACAAAGTCTATATAATAACCGGAGGTTTGGGTGGTTTTGGTCTGGAATTGATTCCATGGATGCAATACTCCGGCGCCCGAAAGTTTGTGGTCACCTCGCGATCAGGTCTTAAAACTAAATATCAAAAGTTTGCTTACAATCGCCTCAACAATATGTCAAACGAATACAAATTTTTTGACTCTCAATGGATTGTCTCCACTGCCAATGGATTTACAATTGAAGGCACAAAACAACTGTTAAATGAAGCCAAAGTGTTGGGCCCCATTGGAGGGATATTTCATTTGGCACTTGAATTGAATGATTGTTTGATAGAAAAAATATCGTTTGAAAAGTTTTGTTCATCTATTGATACGAAACACAAGATATTTGCAAATCTGGATCAACTGACCCGACAATTAGATTATAAATTGGATTATTTTGTAGTGTTTTCGTCTATAGCTTGTGGAAAAGGAAACGCCGGGCAATCGAACTATGCGTTCGGGAACTCCATGTGTGAGCGTATATGTGAAGAGAGACGTAGGGATGGTCTGCACGGACTCGCCGTACAATTCGGACCCATTGGTGATGTCGGAGTGTTTGCGGACTCTTCGGATCAGTTATTAATGATGTCCTCATTGAGAAAACAGCGCATCAACTCTTGCTGTGATGTTTTGGATAAATTGTTAGCAATTAAACAAACGATTGTCACATCACATGTAAAGCTTAATATACAATTTAAAATATTCTGCTAACCTATAAATGCTTGAAACAGGTTAAAGTCGAGGTAAATAAAGAATTGATTGGAAATCGTGGCAAAAGTATTGTGAATATGTTATGGCGATCTTTAGGCATCGATCCTAACAATACTCCCAATGATCTAACTCTTGGCGAGATTGGCATCGAATCCATGTTTGCCGTTGAGTTGCAGCAGGAATTTGAGAGGGAATGGAATCAAAGTTTCCCGTTAATGTTTATAAAAAGTATAACGGTAAGAATGTTGAAAGACTACGATGCTGGAAATATGGTCGATATTAAAAAACACATTGATCATATTAAGAAAGCCAGGGATTGTTTTCTAAAGAATAAATTTTTGATTCCAAGCGAAACATACATTCGGCTAAACAATGTTTGCTATGGTGTGCCCGTGTATTTTATGCCACCCCTATTAGTTAGTTTTGCTGATATGGAGGAATTGGCAAATAAGATAAATCGACCAGTGATTGGCATTAATTGGACCCGAGAGTTGAGTGAAATGACCACTTTTAAAGACATGAACCAATATTATGTAAACATATTGAAAACTCTTGAGCCGAGCGGCCGATGCGATATTGTGGGATATTTTGATAACAGCATTGCATGCGTTAAACTAGTGTTGAAAGGAATGGTAGGGAAAGCCATTATAGTGGATGTCACTGACAGCAAACACAGCGAGCCTATAAGCGATACTACAATCATGAATTTTATACTAGGTTATATAGCTAAAGATTTGCCAGAATCGTATCATGGTAAATTAATTCGTGAATTGAAACAGGAGTCGGATGTGAAGGCAAAAGTTAGATACATAGTGAATGAAATGATAGAATTTGCCGGTAAAGGACTGGTGGCTACAGATATGGAGGAGATTTTGCACAAAATGTTTGACAGAATTCGTATGTTTTCGACATATCTTTCGTCAAAAAAGAAAACATTTGCCAATCGTTTGAAACTAAGAGTTGAGAATAAGGACTGGTGGCTACAGATATGGAGGAGATTTTGCACAAAATGTTTGACAGAATTCGTATGTTTTCGACATATCTTTCGTCAAAAAAGAAAACATTTGCCAATCGTTTGAAACTAAGAGTTGAGAAGAAGTGGTCGGAAATATCGGGAAAAGTGGTTATTATTAAGCCTTTTGTGTTTGAATCGGTTAAGGATGCGGACAAATTCGCGGAGATGTCACGTGAAAAGTATTTCCTACCAAATGTAAATTTTGTTTATTTATAATAAGTTTGTTATTTAAATATATACATATGAATGCATATTTCAAAAACAAAAGAGAGAGAGAGGTGTATGCAATTAATATAAATTAGTAACATTATATATATCTTCAATATTAATTGAAAATGATCGCAAAAAATTTGTTATTATTATTATTATCACAATATAATTTAATATATTTATAATCAATTATGACCAGGATTCAATCGATAATGTCTCGGTAATTAAAGTGGACAGTGCTTCAAATTCCATTGATTTCGCACATTCAATGATTGCTGACAAGATTGTGGAAGAATTACAATAATCAATAATTATAATTAT
>CAJPIZ010001024.1:0-19016 GCA_905368565.1 Medioppia subpectinata | reverse complement strand
CTCTCTCTCTCTCTCTCTCTCTCTCTTAATTTATTTTATAACTGTTATCATTGTGACAATTATATAAAAATTACTGCAGCATTAATCTACTGTAGTTATTACTAACTTACAAATGCCAATGCTGTCAACTATCTGTGTTATGAACCAAATCACACAAACCATTCGGTAAACAGTATAGATATTTGACTTTAGTTTTAAAATGATGTTTCCCGAAATGACCATTTAAATCATAAACACTATTACAATGTATCGATGGCTGAGTTTACCAAATAAAGTACAAAGAAAATAGCAAAGAGCCTATTGTGCGTTTGGCTATGGGATGAGCACCGGTACCGCCCCGTCGGGTGACTAGTAAACCCACGGCGACTCTTCTGGTCAACTCTAGGCTAATGTTTGTTAGAAATACAAGTCCTCGGAAAGGCCTAAGACATATGTTTTAACATTTAGGGATAGGCGCCGATTGTACCCCGTTTTACAAACACTTCAAGTATTTCTCAATAGTTTTAGCTCTAAATAAATTAAAACAGTTTAGATATAAATGTGTTTTTATTGTTAATAATCTATGTGAACAATATAATTACTTCAACGAGTAAGTTTAAGATAAATGCACCTGTACAAGCAAAATCTGACATATTGGTATAAGTGTTTGTATTTTATAAAAATCGAAATATAACTAAATATAGCATTATTTTAATAAGGCTTTATTTACATGCAAATTATTATAGTGTACATTAACAATAATGGTCAATTAAAACAAAAACATTTTTTAGTTTTTGTTAATGTTATTAATTTATTGTTTAAAAATATTCTAAAATTCAAACCAAACAAATTGATTGTAAAATTTAAACATAAAACTCTTGAAACAAACAGATTGTTTTGAAATACAATCACAACAACAGATCCGGAAGAATGCCAAAGAAGAACAAGAAAGCCAAGTCCACCGATAGTAAAGCATCGGTTCAAAAGGGTGCCGACAAGGGGGCGGCCAAGAAGGGCGGAGTCAAGGGGTCGGCTAACAAGTCCGCAGATAGTAAAGCATTGCCTAAAAAGGGTGCCGACAGTCAGGACTCGACCAAAAAAGAAGGGTATAGGCAGTCAGGACTCGGCTAAGAAGTCCGCTGAACACAAGTCAAGCAAACAAAACCAATCGGTCGATGAGCGCAACAAACAGTCCGTAGAGCGCCGGCAGTCACAGCAAAGTGTCACTCATAGTAAAAGCAGCGATGGGTCAGACAGTGGGCGCCCGGCAAAGGACGGACGGACTGCGAGCAAAACTGGTGGTAGTAGTGGAGTGCAGAGCGCGAAACAGAGCGCGGGTAGTAATGCCGGTGAGGGGGCGGTCGGCGGGGCAGACAAAGCCCAGGCCTCGAAACAGTTATGGAAAAAGCGCAACGAAAGGTCAGATCAATGGGTGTTGCCGGACATAGGATTACGTCGACTGGCGATACAACCGGTAATACGGCCCAGCTATTACACCAGTAACAAAAGTAGATTACTGGCCCGACGGCTTATCAAAGGAGCAATAGATGAGGCCGAGGCGGACACTGGCGCCCCGGCGCCGGAGGTACTGGAGTTCGCCCGACTCGATGACCGGTATTTGATTGCGCAATACGGACCCACAAAAAAGCCCTATTTTGTCATAAAGTACTTCGGCTGTCAGATCAGCGGACTCTTCTATACGGGCGCCTATCGAGACAGAAATGGTGTGTTGAATGAGCACATCACCGATGCCGAAGAGAACCGGTAATGGGCGGACACCGCTCGGCAGCAGTTGGGTTGGCACGTGTACTGCTCCCGAGACGCCACTGTAAACGTGCGGTCGCTAAAAGTGAGCACCGGTTGTGTGGGCGGCAAATGGACGGAAAGGGCGACAATCAACGCGCTGTACCCGACGGTGCGCTTAGAGCCCATGAAGCTTACAAAAAAAACCGGTGACGACAAGTGGAACTACATCTTCTGGTACCACGATGAGGACGGCGGCAGAAGCCAATGGATGGGTCACTTTTGGCTCACACTAGGCCTGGTATACGAGGGGCCGCCCACCGATCAGAACTACTCGAAAGGGGACCGGTATTACACGCGCGAAGGGGTCTACGAGTTTAAGCGCGAGTGGGGACACGTCTACGAAATGACCGACGAGACAATGGACAGTAATTTCCATGACTTGGAGAGGAAGATCACCTTTTCGCCGGTGGTCCTGCCCTCACAGCCGGCGTCCGGCGCCTTACCAAAAATGAACACCGCGAGCACAGCCCCCACCGCCACCAAAGCGCCGGCTGATGAGCACCGGTGGGCAGTGTATGTGTGCGCCGGCGCTAAACTCATGGTCTTTGACTCGTACAACAGCGTCATCACTGACGAGCACCACAACCGGTCGCTCGTCCAACAGGGAGGTGTAGTGGCCGGGAGGGGACAACTTGTGTTCAGTGCACCCGTTTTCGAAAACGAGGAAAAGTATTTCAAACTCTTAGAGATCGGCGCCGACGGCCTGTCAGAGCAACGGCGCAAAGAGTTGGCCGCAATCAAGAATCCGGTGCTATTTCTCGGGCCCCTAGAGTCCGAGTACGGGTTCATCGCCTGGTGTTTGAAGATCTATCACCCGGATAAGAGTCAGCCGCGCGCCTGTGTACTGCGCATACCAGAGGGCGGATGGTTTGTGGCCATCGAGGACTGGAAAGACGGTATCGCGGAGCTAAAGGCCCGACACCAGTACGAAGGGTTGCACCGGTCGAACGTGCGAATGGACGACAGCGTCCACTATCGGCAAAGTCGTCACTTCAAACTGCCCATCAAAGCCATGGCCGAGAAGATTGTCGGCGTGGGTGAGGACCGCACTGTCAGCACCAATATCTTTGCTACTGAACCCGTGCGCTCGTCGGTACCAGAGGCTAACCGCCTGTCGCCGCTCCCCGTGCTATACAAGTGCCGCAAAATGACTGAATGGAACTACGCGTTCAGTAAGCAGGAGAAGGTGAGGCCCCCGATGCCGCCCGACTGGCCGCTCGTCGACTACAGGAATTTCTATGACTACAGGAGTGGCACAGAACTCGGGTTTATGGCCAACGGTTTCGTCAAAACCAAACACACGGCGGACGTCAACATTCCGGCCGATTGTCTGTACGATTTGACACCGGGTGCCGATGAGACGACGCCCGACACATACAAGTTCTACGAGAAGGGCGGGACAGTTGATGATGTGGTGGTGAACTGGTACGAGAAGAGTGCCAATCGAGGGGCCCACCCGAGTCCAACCTTTGACAATTCACTGGAGTATATGGGTATCGATGGCTGGGTTTACTTTGGGAAGACTATTGAAAGGCCATTCAAAGCCGTTCCCATTGGCAAGTGTAAAACGGATTACTACCGGCCCAATACAGCACCGGCCGGCCCTCAGTAAAAGTGCAATGCATTGTTATTTGTAGCAAAGTTTTATATACACCACAAGTATTTCTCAAAAGTTTTATTTCAAAAACATAGTCACAAATAAAATTAGTTTTATATGAATTTCTAAATTAATGTGTTCTTAATGTTAGCGACTATTAATTTTATGCTTAAAACATGTAATGTTGCGATAAAAGTAGTATAAATATGGTAATACTGTAATTAGCAAATAAGGCAGTAAGCTATTGTATAAAGTGTGACATTTGGGACATGTGACAACTTTACATTGTGTGACATTTGGGTCGTATAAGTGTGGCACTGCTAAATATAAAGTGTCCAAATATGTATTTTTTCGTAACCATGATAAAATTTAATTGTGTGTCCCCTTATTAGATTGTTAAACTTTTATTATTAAATAATATTGTTAATTATTTACCTTAACAAAAGTGTTTTAATTAATTTTTATATAGATTTGTTTGACAATAATAAGTTAATTATATTATTATACAACGCAAGTACATTCTGGTATAACTTAAATCCAATAACACTAGTATTTGCTTGTTAATTAAATAAATCGTGAACAAATTCTGTGATTTTACCTGCTTATTTGTTATTTTAGTTGAATTCATAAATTAATTGTTTTGTACTATTACTGCTAAAAACCTTTAAACTTTAAAACATTTTAAATTATTAAAGATTTATTACAGGGCTTTAAATTTAACATAGCAAAACAATATGTGCTTATGCATATACATTAATGTCAATATAAATCTATTTATTTAATTAATTGTCAGTTGACTCAAACATATAAATCAAAAATAATCATAAATTTTAAACAATTATATTAATTTTGTTATTAAATTCTTCATAAATAGAAGTAGATTTAATGGTAAAAATATAAAAATTCTGCATAAAAATAATTCAAAACAGCATGTACTGTACATATACTGAATAACCATTTATAATTATTAATTAATTACATAAATAACAGGTGTGTATTTATGATAATATGCAACATTATACAAAATGTCATAAAAATATCATTAAAATTATTTATATTTAGTAACATATTATTTTGTGAATAAAAACCAAATAAAATCTGAATCAAAATCTAAACTCAAAACCCTTAAGACAAACAATGAGTTTAAATATAAACTTGTTTTTAGATTTTTTATTATAATTGTATACTGTTTTGTTACATTTAATGTACACCAAATAAAATGCACAATTTTGTTAATTTTTAAAACAAATTAAAAATTTAGCCCAAAATATTATATACTTTAAAAAGATTCATATTTTAATGACAATTTAGACAAAAATGTTAAACAAAAATATAATTTTAATGTGGTTCGTTGTAACATTAAATAACCCAAGTAAAATAATACTTCATAAGCTACCATGTTAACAGCCGGTCACTCTACCGATATTGTATGTATGGGTACTGGTGCCGTCATCGTAGATATTGACATCGCATACGTATTGTCGCTGTAATCACACATAAATAAAATTAATCTAGGCCAATAAACAATTACTTCAACCAAACTCACCCCTCCTCCATCAACCAATTGTATGGTGACATCACAATTGCGAGTATTACCGAGTGGTGTTTTAGCCAGAATACGGCGGAAACTCAAGTTCGTTCGCGTTTGATTAATCGCATCTAGCATATTGTCCAGTACAGTTTGGCCCCAACCTTGGTTTAGATCAAGATTGCACGCGGGCTCGCATAAAGCGTTCAGATCGGTGTCATCAGGGTTTGTTTCAACGGTGGTCGGCGTTGGGTCAACTGCGGTGTCCTCAGCCCAGCTCCGCATCGTTAGCATCACGATCATCAAGCTTGCAATTTTCCACATATTTAGTTTAATTATAGTATAATAAACAATATGGTTGAATTAAGAATTATTGTCCACGTATATCTGCTAAATATTGTACATCCTGATTATTACCGAGATTATATAGCTTTACAAAACAAGCGCATCTGCTAAATAAATTAATTATAAAAATTCTGCGAATTCACATTGTAAATAGTTGTGTCTAAAACGTATTCGATCTGCATTAATTAAAAATATTTTTTAATTCAAAATGTTTACTTAATAATGTTCGAACCAATGCCATAAATCAAAATAAACTTGCAAACAATAAATTATACTTGCACAATAACATTAGCCATCTGATAAAGTTTAGAAATATAAAACAAATATTAATAAACTATATTGTTTTTAAGTACTTGGTATTTGATTAGATTAATTACACCTATGTTACTTTAATACTCCACTATTAAATATAGTATTGACATGAAATAGAAATCATATTCATTGCACAAGAATTCTACTAATGTATTATACAAATAGTAATCTAATACTTAAACTCAAACATTGTTTTTATAATTATGAACAATCAAATTGTTTAACACATTATGAATTTGCTATTACATACAATCACTTGAATACTGGATTGTGAATACGATTTACTAATTGTTATGAAATACATAAAATAATGAATAAACGATAAGAAATATGTTGTTATGTCTAAAGAATATTATTTATGGAAAGTCCAGAATTTACACGCATCTCAGTATATCGCTTAAAACATGAATGGCATTTACCAAATTTATTGGCACATGTAAAATATAAAATAATATAATTAATAAAATAGCAAATACTGATAGAACTCAACATATGATTCAAAATATGTATTTTTATTGAGATTCTTAAATTTGATATTTCTTGATTAATAATTCAACATAAGTAATTTTATCAGTTAGTTATCATGCTAAAATAATATTCAATTATCAAGCTTGATAACATTCAGTTCTACCTATATCAAAAGTGTGGGTATGTGTGCCATCATCATAGATTCTTACTTTACATCTATACGACACCTATAATTAAACATAATGTCAATTAATCTAGACTAATTAACAACCTTATAACAAATCACACTTACCCCACCACCATCAACCAAATGCAATGTGAGTGTACAACTTGCACATGATCCTTGTGATAGTACAAAATTCAGGAAAGTCAGGTTAGTACGAACTCTGCTAATAGCCTGAAATATATTTCGCATAACAGTTTGTCCCCACACGCTGTTTAGGTCAATATGACAATTGGATGGGCAAAAGGCATCAAGGTGCACTAGTTCAGCTGGGTCATTTTCAATGGTTATAGGTTTGACTGCGGTTTGATTTGTTTGGTTTAGTCCAGTGTCCAGAGGCCAGGCCTGTATCGCAAACATCGTGATCATTAGAGCTACTATTTTCCACATATTGCTAGTTTACAATAATTGTACAATCACAATAACAATTAAATGTTATAGTTAATTGCAACAGTTAACTATATAAATTGCAATTTATTGTTATAATATGTTTATCAAAAATTATAATAATTTTTTTTGCTCAATAATTTTTACTATAAAAAGCATCTAGTTTTATACCTTTGCATACGAGAGCATATGTTAAACATAAATTAATTATTATATTTTCTGTATATTTTTATCGTAGTTATTTATGCATAGAATAACCATGCCTAAAAAATGTAATTAATTGAACTTTTATATTTTAAAATTTGCTCTGCTTAATAACAGAGTTATAATTGCAACAAAATAACTTTTTAAAAATGCATTCAAATTATTTATTTTATTTTATTTACAAATCAAGTAAACATTAAAAATTTTAAAAAACATGAAATAAATAAATAAATATTTTCTAAATATAAATTCTGAAAAACTATTGTTTTGTAAAAAAATCTAAACACAAAACAAAATCCGATTCAAAATTTAAACATCAATCTCTTGAGACAAACAAACAGTGGTTTTGAAAAACAGACACAAACAGCAGATCCAGAAGAATGGCTGAAGCGAATCCACAGCCGCCACCACAACCGATGCATTACCTAAATGAGCCCGGTTTGCAGCGCCGGGCCCTACAGCCAGTCATACACACCAAAGATACAAACAGTCCCAGCAGTAACTTTGTGGCGGCCCGACAGCGCAAACTGCCAGCGATGGCGGGCCAGCCCCTGGCGTTTGCCGTTTTAGGCGACAAGTATGTGAACGGACGCTACGGCTATTTACATGCGAACGGCACTAAAAGGTTTTACACCAATGAGTACACCGGGTGTCAAATCAGTGGCCTCTTCTATATGGGGCAGACAGTGACGGGAGTGAACGCCAACAACCAACCGGTGTACCAATACTATCCTGGCGATCAGGTGGAACCGTACTGGAGAACTAGGGCCCGACAACAGTACGGTTGGCACGTCTATTGCGATCAATTGGGTGCCGTAGGCATGATTGAGATGCGCGTAAGTCCCTCGTCGCATGACCCCAAAAAGTCGTGGTGGGGTAATCTCGCCAATGTGAACGCACTCTACCCGACGGTGCGCTTTGAGCGGAGCGAAGAGACCGCCCGACCCGTGGCCAACACTAACAAAGAGGTCTGGAAAGAACAAGATGGCCAATCATACAAATCATACGTGGGCTACTATTGGCTCACACTGGGACTGGTATACGACGGGCCGCCCGATGATAAGCCCCAGAAGTACGACAAAGGCGACCGGTATTACGTGCGAACCGGCGTCTATCAGGACAGCCGGAAATGGGGCGACGTCTGGGAGTTGACTGACCCAAAGATGGACGACTTGTTGACAAAGTTGACCAAAGAGTACAACGATTTGTTCGCAGATTACAAGAAAAAGCAGACCGTTTACGACAAACAGCACAGAGAGCACCAAAATAAGCTCAACAGTTACCAAAAAAAGCTCAACGATCACCAAAAACAGGTCAAACAAATGGAAGAGAAGAGTCAAAAGCAAAAGCAAAATCCAAATCCAAAAAGTCAAACGAGCAAAAAAGGCATTAAAGCCAAGACAAAGGCCGCCGCTGCCCCACCGGCACCACCCGCACCACCGGCACCACAGGCTCCACCGGAGGCGCCTATACTTGAGGCCAACACGTGTTGGGCGTTGTATGTGTGCGCCGGCGCTAAATTGGTGGTAATGGATCCGTACAACGGACCGGTGAACGACAAGGGTGGACACAACCGGGTGCTCGTCCAACAGGGAGGTATAGTGGCCGGGAGGGGACAACTGTTGTTCGGCGCGCCTATACATTATAAGGAGCAGATACACCACACGCACGTCTACAGTGACAAAAAGGTCAAAGACGCCGGTCATTGGTTCACCGGCTTATCACAGAAATTGCAAACAAAATTGGCCGCAATTAAAAATCCTGTAGTATTTCTCGCACCCCTGGAGTCCGAGTACGGGTCCATCGCATGGAGACTTGATATCCGTCACGATGTGCTCACTCAGGAGCGTAAGTGTGTGTTAGGCATACCAGAGGGCGGATGGTTTGTGGCCATCGAGGACTGGGCCGCCGGCATTGAAGAGATTAAGGCCCGGCATTCGTACGAATGCCTGCACGAGTCAAATGTCCGAATGAATGTCAAGTTTTGTGAGAAAAGACACGAATTTACAGCTCCGGACCAAAAGATGTGCGAAAAGATTGTGGGCGTGAATGGGGACGAACGCCAAGTGCTCACCGATATTCTCGCCGCTTACCCCTTGTTTACCGACACAGAGAATCGGCCGCAAACCGCTGTCGAGCGCACACCGTTGCCCGTCATATACCGGAGCCGTCAAATGACCGAATGGTCAGGAAAGGGATGCGCGCCGCCAATGCCGCCCGACTGGCCGCTCGTTCAGTACGACCTCATTGGCGACAAAATATACCGAAAGTCCGACTATTTGTCAGTTCTCGCAAACGGTTTCGTCAACACCGGCCCCACTGAGGGTTCCCTTCCAGACGGCTATCTATACGATATACGCGGAACGACCGCTGGTTTGCACAAAAGGCAGACCGAACCGCACCCGCATCCGGTCTATCAGTACGAGAAACGACTCGATGGCCAGCAAAAGCACCCGTACGACGGGGAGAATGCCTATATGGGCGTCAATGGCTGGGTCTACAGGAAGACAACTGACAATATCGGTCGACCCAAACAGATTGGCGAATGCAAGACTGTATACTACGCGCCCCCGGAGTACGTTCCCAATTGGGATGATGAATGATGAGGTGATGTGTGAGATCCGTTGTCCACTCAATATCTGAATAGGTTTTACACCACAAGTATTAGTCAATCGATTACTGTCTCAAAAAAATGTTTTCAAATAAAATAGTTTTTCTATCCATTTGTATGTGTTTTATGTGTTGTATAAAAATTGTGCACAATTTATTGAAACGTTTGATTCAATTATAGTATTTATTACTTAATTACATCAATTATCTTGATTATCTAATAATTATAACTTGTATACAAAGTTTTTAAACAAAATAATTTTTGAAAATAACAAAACTTTTATTGAATATAAAAACTAATTTCAATTCAATTCAAAGAAAACCGTTTAAAAATTTAATCACAAAAGCATTGAAAATTGTAATACAAATAAAGATAATTCTCGAGGAATAGTATCGCAAGAGATAAGACACATATCTATGGCAGACAGAGGTCGAGGAAGAGGTGGTAATCAGAGAGGAAGAGGTGGTGGTCGGGGAGGAAGAGGTGGTGGTCAGGGAGCCAACGCCGCTGGGGCTGAGGCAGCTCCACCTCCACCACCATTGGTGCGCTACATCTATGAAGAAGGCTTGCGACGGCTGCCCCTACAACCGGTCATCCGCTGGTACAACATCGGCGACGATTGCAGCGCTCTGACGGTCCGTGAGTGGAATGCGGAGGCGGCCCCCGGACTCAAAAACAAATCGGCCACTGAGGGCCCGGAGATGCAGTTCGCGGACATTAACGATAGGTATTTTCGCGGCGAATACGGCATTATGTTGAGGAGTGGGAAACAGTTTTACACCATGTTGTACTTCGGGTGTCAGATCAGTGGCCTCTTCTATATGGGGCCGACCAGACAGGAGCCCAAAGGGAATGACAAACACGAGTACAACTATTACAGGACGGTGGAAGACATGTGGCAATACTGGTCGTCGCCGGCCCGACAACAGTGGGGTTGGCACGTGTTTTGCTCGCAGGAGGGCGGCATACGAATGGTGGCTCTGCGCATACATCTCGACAATAATGTGTACACCAAAAACTGGTCAAAAGTGTGTCCCGTAGTGGCGCTGTACCCGACGGTGCGCTTCGAGAGGGAAGAGGTGAAGACTCAGTTGGGCACAAGTGGTGGCAATCGGACGTTTTGGACTGAGAAAGACATGCGCGACCGCCGGCATAAAGACTTCAAACGAAGTGGACGTATCTATGAGGCCTACTATTGGCTGACACTGGGACTGGTATACGATGGTGTGCCCAATGGGCCGACACCGCAGACGTACAACGAAAAACCCGGCGACCGATATTACGTGCGAAACGGCAAATACCAGGACAGCCACCGGTTGGGAAACGTCTGTGAGTTGACAGACCCGGTGCTGGACAGTAAGCTCGACAAGTTGAGCACACCCGCCGCCGGACGCCGATGGGCGGTGTATGTGTGCGCCGGCGCCAAACTGATGGTTATTGATGAGTACAATACCGTTCGGACCGAACACAACCGGGCGCTCGTCCAACAGGGAGGTATAGTGGCCGGGAGGGGGCAACTGTATTTTGGCGCGCCCACATCTGAGCGAATCTTTGCCCATCACGACCACCGCTATAACGCCGAGACCGTAGTAGAAGGCGCCCACCACTGGTTCACCGGCCTGTCCACTGAAATGCGAACAAAACTGGACAACATTACAAATCCGGTGGTATTTCTCGGACCCGTAGAGTCCGAGTACGGGTCCATCGCCTGGTCGTTGAGTGTCATACACCCAAATCTCAATGAACAGCGCCGGTGTGTTGTGGGTATACCAGAGGGCGGATGGTTTGTGGCCATCGAGGACTGGGACGCCGGCATCGAAGAGATTAAAGCCCGGCATACGTACGAACGCCTGTACGAGTCAAACGTCCGAATGCAAGCGGGAGTTAAGATTCAAACGGGACACGACTTTGCGGCACCCGTTGAAGCCCTGGCCCACAAGATTGTCGGCATAAACGCCGACCAGCGAACCATCAACACCGACATCATCGGCGCCTACGCCCGCTTCAACGACCACAGACCGGAGGGGGCTGTCGAGCTCACACCACTGCCCGTCATATACCGGTGCCGGCGAGTGACAGACTGGACCGTCAGCCATACAATACCTAAGAAGGGTAAACAGAAGGAAAAGATTGTGGTCTACGCGCCGCCAATGCCCGCCGACTGGCCACTTGTGCAATATGGTGAAAACAGTACGAAAAGTTGCCGCATGTACTACGAACTGGGTTTTCTGGCCAATGGCTTCAAAAACACTATCGATACTTTACCCGTGGTTGAAGCCGAACGCCTGTACTGTGTAGCTCGTAGGGGTCATGACAAGACAACCGCTCCCACAATGTACAAGCGCGAGGGCACCCACCAGTTTGAGATGTATGAAATTAGCAATAAACGTATATTTGGCGGCCAACCGGAGGATATGTACGGAGGACTCAACAGCTATATGGGTATCGATGGCTGGGTTTACGACTACAAAATGAGCAACAAGTTAGGCAAATACACGACCGACTATTACGTGCCCCTCAGTTGGCCAAAAGTGGAGGCACAGGTCAAGCCCCGAGAATCGACCACTCGAGCCGCGACACCCGATGATGAAGTTGCAGATGATTGGCTGGAGGAATATGACGCACAAAATGTCACACAGCCTCTCCAACAAGAACCACAACAGGTAGAGAACCCGGCGCAGGAACTGCCCGCCGGTGCCGCTGCAGCCGCGGCACCCGATTCTAGTGATGGTGAAGATGATCCTCCAGATGATCCATATATGAAGTATTTTGATGATGAAAATCAATCAAGAAAGTAATGTTCAACACGTGTTTTACACCACAAGTATTAGTCAATAGATTTCTATTTTAAAAAAGTCAAATTAAATAGTTTTCTATCCATTTGTATGTGTTTTATGCATTAAAATTATACACAATTTAGCGCTACATTTAATTTAATTGTTTAGTAATTGAGTACACAATTCACTTATAAGTTATAACTTAAAGATTAAAAAACAAAACATACAAAATTTTGAAAGAATAATTAATATTGTTTTTAAATACAAATTATAGTAAAAAAGTATTGTATTGTAAAAAACAAAATTCCTTAAAATTCTTCAAAACTCTTGAAACAAACTGTGGTTTTGAAAGACAGACACAAAACAGCGGATCCGGAAGAATGGCCGACAAGAAAGACGGGTTAGGAAAGACAGATAAAGATGGCTTCACACCAGTTAACCGTAGAGGGAATTCAAAGCCAAAACAAACGGCACCCGACAAGAAGCCGGCGGCCCCGGGAGGCGCGGGTACGCCAAAAGGGGCAAACAAGTCGAAGCAGAAGCCAACACTAGAGCCATTAAAAATGCGTTACATTCAGTTACAAGGTTTACACCGACTGCCAATACAGCCGGTGATACACGTATACGACGAGACCGAGAGTTTCTCATACTTGGCTGTACGACAGCGTAAGCTTCTGGAGCCGGGCCTCGCAAACGCGGCCCAACCGGAGGGCTCGCCCCTGAGCTTTGCCGCTCTCGGCGAACGCTATCTGGAGGCCGAATACGGGCTCCAGACCCCGAAGGTGCCTGGTGGGGTCGGCCGCATATTTATTACTTCCTTATACACCGGGTGTCAAATCAGTGGCCTCTTCTATATGGGGCCTACCATTAAGGTAGAAGATGGTGAAGAGGGGTTCAACTATTACAAGGACATGACCAAGATCAAGGCGTACTGGACCTCACGGGCCCGACAACAGTACGGTTATCACGTGTTTTGCTCGCAGACCGGCAGTGTAATGATGTCGGCGCTCCGCATATATCCCGAAACGCATTACAACAAAGACTGGTCAAAGTTGGCGTCACTGAACGCATTGTACCCGACGGTGCGCTTCCAAAGGCAGGCAGTGATGACTCGTGGTTCGAGCGGCGGTAATAAGAGTTGTTGGCCCGAAGACTTGGGTCCCGATACAGCAAACCCCGATCCCAATGGTCCACATTTAAAGCAAGAGTATATGGGTTTCTATTGGCTAACACTGGGGCTGATATACGATGGGTCGCCTAATGGGCCGACAGTCGACACGTACAACACAGGCGACCGGTATTACGTGCGACACGGCGTATACCGCGACAAACGTGAGTTCGGGTGCGTCTCGGAAATGACTGACCCAGTGATGGACACTAAACTCAAAGACTTGGCCACACCCGCCGCCGGACGACGATGGGCTGTGTATGTGTGCGCCGGCGCTAAACTGGCACTACTCGACCGGTACAGCAGGTCCGACGCCCCGGGCAAACACAACCGGACGCTCGTCCAACAGGGAGGTGTAGTGGCCGGGAGGGGTGAACTCTACTTTGGCGCACCCATCTCTGAGTATAGTTTTGTACATCACTCACACAAATACACTCCGGACACAGTGATGGACGCCCAGCACTGGTTCACCGGTTTGTTGCCCGCAATGAAGGCCAAACTGAACAAGATCACAAATCCGGTGGTATTTATCGCACCCGTCGAGTCCGAGTACGGGTCGATCGCCTGGTGTTTGGATATCGTTCACCCGAAGCTCAATCAGGAGCGTAGGTGTGTGTTAGGCATACCAGAGGGCGGATGGTTTGTGGCCATCGAGGACTGGGACGCGGGGATCGCCGAGATTAAGGCCCGACATAAGTACGAACGCCTGTACGAGTCAAACGTGCGAATGGATGCGAGCGTTGTATTTAATCAAATGCCGGAACACAAGTTTGAAGCACCCGATGAAGTCCTGGCTAAAAAGATTGTCGGCATAAACGCCGACCAGAGGCTGATCACCACCGATGTTGTGGCCGCGTATTCCCGGTTCAACGCCGTGAGACCAGAGGGGACTGTCGAGCGCACACCACTGCCCGTCATATACCGGTGCCGGCAAATGACTTCGTGGACAGTGAGAAAACTCATCAAAAAAGCCACAAAGACTAAGAAACCAGAATATTTAGACTACCGGCCACCGATGCCCGCCGACTGGCCACTCGTCGAGTACATCAAAGGGAATGTAAAAATTACCCGTATGTCCACAGCGCTGGCCTGTCTCGGCAATGGCTTCAAAAACTGCGTCGAGATCTTTCCGCCCATTGAAAACAACCGGCTGTACACTGTGCCCGACACCGGTGCCGTTAGCTCGCTCACTACTACCCAATACAAGAGACAGGGCTTAGCCGAGTACAATGTCTACGCGCACAACAAAAGGGACGTGGTCAATTGCGACACGTTGTACGGCGGTATACACGGATATATGGGTATTGATGGCTGGGTGTATGACTGGGATGTTCCGGGTGGAGTACTTGGAAAGTGCCGAACAGACAGTTACGAACCCGTCATTCGGCCCAAGGTATCGGATCAGCCCCTAGAGCCGATCACTCGACCCGCGACACCCGATGCTGATGTCCCAGACGATTGGGAGACCCATGATTATGATCAATCAAAACCCAATCAAAGCGCACAGTAAATTTCACCACAAGTATTACTAATACTGTATTAGTGTCTCAACATTTCTATTTCAACATAAAAAACAAATAAAATAGTTTTCTATTCATTTGTATGTGTTTTATGTATTGTATGAAAATTATACACAATTTGGCGCAACATTTAATTCAATTGTTAACAATTGAGTGCATAATTATGTGGATTCAACACAAATCACAAAAATCGAGTCAAATGTTAATATTTTGAATGAGTTTGTAATTGTCATCGACGACTACCACCAGTCCCTCACTTTGCCACAGACATCGGTTTGTGTAAATAAAATTAGTTTTGTATTGATTGATATATGTTTTTGTGATGTATGAAATAAATATACAATTTAATGCTACATTTAACTGTAATTTTGTTATTTGTTATATTTCATAAATCATATCAATTTTAAACACAACTATAACTTGCAAGTTTAGGAAGTCCGAAAATTCACATCAATACAAATCTGGGTCAATTTGCTCATTGGCAAATTTTAAAAATAACAAAATTATTTTATTTATAAAATCGATTTTTAATGTAATTAAATAACACAAAAAAATCAAACCAAATAAATTTAATATTAATCCAAACACAAAACACTTGATACAAACAATAGGTTTAAAAGACAGACACAAACAACAGATCCGGAAGAATGTCTAAACCACAAGAAATAAAGGAACCGGGAAACACACCCACTGTTAACCAACCCGTGCCCACCGGCGGACACACCGGATCTTCAGTCACTTATGAAATACCATACATCGATGTGAATGGGTTTCAACGACTGGCAGTACAGCCTGTTATACACACCCGGGATAATGAGGTGCCGGCCCGGAGTGAACTGTCGGTCAAATCGCGTTACCACAACAACCATGATGGTACAAACAAATCAAGCGCAGAGGGTCAGCACGTGGGGTTTGCCGGCATTGATGAATCCTACCTGATCGCTGAGTACGGCTATGTGGTGGCGCGTAAAACAAATTGGTTTACCTCGAAGTACACCGGGTGTCAGATCAGTGGCCTCTTCTATATGGGACCGATGGTGTCGGGTGTGGGCACAGACGGCGCACCGGTGTATGAATACTATAGGACTGTCGACGCGATCATAAAATACTGGAAAGAGAGGGCCCGACAACAGTACGGTTGGCACGTGTTTTGCCATCCGATGGGCGCCGTGTGTCTGACGGCGTGCCGTCTCTTTCCACAATCGGTGGACAAAAAGAAAAACTGGTCAAACGCGGCGCCGATAGCGGCGCTGTATCCGACTGTGCGCTTCCAGAGGGAAATGGTGTCACAACGTGTGCCCCATACGTATAATGATAGGGCTTGGATTGAAACTGTGCCGAACCCGTATAGTCCACATTTACCACCAAATGTAAACTCTTATCGGGGCTGGTATTGGCTGACACTGGGACTAGTATACGCCGGTCCGCCCGACAACACACCCGCCAAGTATAACAGAGGCGATCGGTATTACGTGCGAAACGGCATCTATCAGGACAGCCGGAAATGGGGTGACGTTTGGGAAATGACTGACCCATTGATGGACACCCAACTCGACCATTTGGCCAAACCTGCCGACGGGCAGCGATGGGCGTTGTATGTATGCGCCGGCGCTAAATTGGCAGTATTTGATTCGTACAGCACGCTGGGAGCCAAACTTGACCACAACCGGGTGCTCGTCCAACAGGGAGGTGTAGTGGCCGGGAGGGGACAGTTGGTGTTTGGCGCACCCATACATCATAATGAACTCGAGCACCATTCGCTAACCCACACCAAAACCAAAGTAAAGGGCGCCCGGCATTGGTTTACTGATCTGTCACCTAATATGCAAACAAAATTGGCAGCAATCAAGAATCCGGTGGTATTTCTCGCACCCCTGGAGTCCGAGTACGGGTCCATCGCCTGGAATCTGGATATCTATCACCCGGTGCTCAGTCAGGAGCGTAAGTGTGTGTTAGGCATACCTGAAGGCGGATGGTTTGTGGCCATCGAGGACTGGGACGCCGGGATCGCGGAGATTAAGGCCCGGCATTTGTACGAACGCCTGTACGAGTCAAACGTGCGAATGGGACCGAGAGTTGTGTACCAATGGGTGAATCACAACGAGTTTAAGGCACCCGACGAACCGCTGGCCCAGACTATCGTCGGCATAGACGCCGATCAGAGACTAATCAAAACCGATATCCTGTCCGCGTATCCCATGTTCACCGACAACGCCGTGAGGGCTGCCGATGCTGTCGAACGCACACCACTGCCAGTCATATACAGGTGCCGGCAAATCACTGAATGGGAGTTTGGGACAGTGATTGAAAAGGGCAAATACAGTGGCAAAACAAAAGCCAACAAACCGCCAGTGCCCGCCGACTGGCCACTCGTCCAGTACACCAAAAACGGTCCAAAAGTGTGCCGCACGTCCGGCGCACTCGGCTTTTTGGCCAATGACTTCAAAAGTACGATCGATAAGCTGTGGCCAATTGAGGCCAAGTGTCTGTACTCTGTGCCCACTACTGGTGCCAATTGGCCGGACGATTGCGTTCAATACAAGTGGGAGGGCTCAGACACGTATGCGATCTATGCGCACAACAAACGGTGCGATCACAAGACGGCCGACCCTTACGGCGGCGGTTTGAACAGCTATATGGGTATCGATGGCTGGGTTTACAACTGCGATACCGACCGCACACTCGGCACCTGTAAGACAGACTATTACGCGCCCCACACGAGGCCACAAACCGGGTCACCGGTGAGGCCGAAACAGTCTGTTCCAGCCGAACAAAACACTTCAACAAAATAGTCGGGAGGGGTGTTGGGGCAGATAATGAGATATGATGATGGTAATAATGAATAGTCATGTGAGTCACACTGTTTATTTATTATACCACAAGTATTAGCCAATAGATTTCAGTCTTGAGAGTCTAATAAAATGTTTTCTATTAATTTCTATGTGTTTATGTGTTTGAATATAATTTATAAATAGTATGTAAACTAAATTAAAAAAAACAAATAAAATTTATTTAACCTATTTTTAATTAAATTAACTAATTAAGATAAAATATTGTTTACTGAGACTATTGCATTAACTTATTTAAATTAGTTACATGGTAACTTATTTAAATTACCTTATGTATTTTAAAATAGACAACTTATTAACTTTAATATGACAAACCGTGATCGTTTATAAAACACATGTAATTAAAACTTTTAAGTGTAATCACGTGTGACAATAAAATAATTGCTATTTTTTATATTGAAATATTTTGCATGTTTAATTATCAACATAACTAATAATTATCAAACAATAGCCAATATTTAATATCAATGACTTAAATAATTTTAGATTAATGTTAAGGTAAAAGTATTCATAAATAGATATTTATTAATTATGTTTCTATTGAATGTAATAGATTAATGTCAAATATTATATAATATGCAAGGCCGTATCCATAAAATGTAACCTATGCTAATTATATATTATGTAATTTTTATTAGTTAAAAAATAACTTTAATATACTACAAACTGACACAACACATATAAATATTATTACAATTTAAAATTATAAAGTTATATAAAATTGTTGGATAGTTTTAGTTATATAATATTTAAATATAAACCAAATATACCTTTAAAATAAATTTAAAAATAGTTCAATAATCAAGATACAAATTAATAATCGTAAGTATTTTAGTATTTTTAAAAAAAAATTATACAAGTTCTACTGTACTATTAATATTTAAAAATTACCTACAATTTGGTTACAAAGAGGGTTTGGTCAATGACCCCCACCCCTGCTATACATGTCCTTCAATCTATCAAATTAATTAATTAAGTCAGTGAACGGATGTCCAAACATTTTACTTCTAGCCTTTAAATTCAATTTCAATGTATACACAATGGGCTATAATTTGAATGTCACACTCGATGGCTATCTATCACTTCGCACACACTTTAAAGCCTATTGTATTGTTTATTAATTGCAATGTTTGTTATCTATTATCAGATAACATGATTAAAATATCCACAATTAATGTGCAGTTAATAGATGTGTTTAGGCGTGTAATACAAGTCATGGTCATTGCTATGTAAGTAAGTGCG